>ML375624.1:0-40186 GCA_005239525.1 Nicotiana knightiana
GGTTTAAACAATAACTTTTGAACCAATTAAGTACGACCTGAATTTGTCGAAGGCAAACACTACAGCCAGCATTTCCTTTCCCCACTTGCACAAGCACATCATCAAGAATTCATGTCGGTCTTTTGACTGAGCGATCAGTCAGTTGTAGCAACATTGAAGCCGGTCTAGCTCTTTCAATGCCCATTTTTGTATAGATTTCCAAGAGCATCAAGTTTATTCTGGCTCCCAAGTCACACAGTACTTTAGCAAAAGTGTAACTCCCAATAGTGCATAGGATAGTGAAGCTACCTGGATCAGACACCTTTTGGGCCATAGGTCTTATCACTACCGCGTTGTAGGTCTGTGTCAGAGTGACAGCGGACAGGTCTTGGAAGTCAAATTTCAGCGATATCAGGTCCTTCATCATTTTTGCATACCCTGGCATTTCCCTCAAAGCATCCATCAGTGGAATATTTAATTGAATCTGTCGAAGAATTTCCATGAACTTCCTGTATTGATCATCTTTCTTTTGTTTTGCCAATGTCCAAGGGAATGGTGCAGGAGTCAACCTCTATCCACTGTTTGATGTCTTTTCTTTGTTAGAAGCTTCTAGCACAAGAGGTGCCACCTGTTTCTAAGACTTGTTCTGGCATAAGAGGTGCAACATGTTCCTGTTCAACTACAACCTCGGTGAGCTCTGCTGATTCATCTGCCTCTAATGTAACTGGAGTAGTTGGCGTAGTCTCTCCCCTAGATTGGGCAATTTCTTGCTCTTTGTCTAAGTCTCTTCAATTTATGAGACTCATTGCCATTAGCTAATTTGGGTTTTGCTCCTTTGGATGAATATTTGTATCTGCAGGCAATGTTCCTTGAGGGCGATTGTTCAAGGACATAGATAGCTGTTCCAATTGAGTTTCGATGTCTTTAATTGTCGAATCATGTGCAGCTAACTTTTCTTGCATCTTACCATTTGTCCCAATGAGTTGTTGCAGCATGCCCCTGATTTCTACCATGTTGTTGTCCTGCTGATAATGAGGTGGTTGGTAAGCTAACTGGTGTTGGTGCTGCTGATTATAACCCTGTTGCCTTTGATAAGGCACGACTTGGCCTTGTGGTCGTGCTCCTCCCTGATTGGGGTTGTATTGTGGCTGGTTAGGTCTATACTGTTGGTTTGGTGTTGGTCCCCATTGCTGCCCACCTTGCCTCTGACCTCCGTAATTATTGACATAAGTCATGTCCTCTCTGAACATTGGTTGTCACTCTCTCCACTCCACGAGCACACATATGACTGGTTGATGCAAGGAGTGCATAAGACACCATTTGTTGTATCCACAATGTGCACTTGCTTTGTGCCCATCTCACCAATTTTCTTTGTTAGTAAGCTCATCTGGGTCATGAGAGTGGCTATTTTTTCTGCATGGGAATTGTTTGGGTCAAGAGAAAATGAATGGACTATTGGTGTGAGTGTCGTATCTCTTGTCATCCAACCTGAATTTTGAGCCATCTTGTCAAGAAGAACCTTGCACTCTGTGAATGCTTCGCTCAAAAATGCACCCCCAACTGAAGCACCTACATTGTCCTTCAGACTGTCTGCCAAACCCATGTAGAATCTCTGTCCCAGCATCTGGTTTGGAATTTCATGGTGTGGACACTTCACTAGCATACCCTTAAATCTCTCCCAGGTTTATTACAATGTGTCAGTCGGTTTCTACTTGAACTGCAATATCTCATCAATTTGCTTTGTAGTCCTATTGGGATGGTAGAACTTGTTCAAGAACTGCTTGACTAATTCTTCCCAAGTAGCAATGGAGTTTATTGGGAGCGAATTAAGCCACGTTTGAGCCTCTCCAGTCACTGAGAATGGGAACAGTAAGAGCTTAATTGCTTCAGGAGTCACATTCGGCTATCTTTGAGTCACACATATTGATAGGAAGTTCTTCAGATGTTGTTGTGGGTCTTCAATGTATGACCCGGAGAATAGTCCCTTATTCTACAAAAGATGCAACATGTTATTGATGATCTGGAATGTCTCCGCTTGTATCTGAGGTACAGCAATGGCGGTGGCCATGCTATCAGTAGTTGGTTGTGCCTAATCATACAGAGCAGCTTCTGGAACAAGAGGTGCCACCACTCCATTGTTTGGGTCAACCCGATCATTCTGATTGTTTCCGTTGACATCGTCCATGTTGTCCATTTCAATTTCGAGTTGGTGTTTTTGTTGTAACTATTTTTTTTTCTTGTTGGCTCGATTTAAAGCCCTGAATGCTTTCTCGGGGTCTGAGAGTCCTTCAAAAAGTTCACCAGTCCTCGAAGAGCTTCGAGGCATACACCTGAGTCATATGAGAGTTCAAATATGAGAATTTCAATTGAAAAATTTTAAACACCATAGGAAATTGATCTAAACTAAGAATCCTAGAAATTCTTCTAAGTTTTAATAAATAAAACCGTTAGATCCCCGGCAACGGCGCCAAAAGTTGATCACGCCCAACTATGCCTTATAAAAGGACTAAGCGGTTGCTGCAAATATAATCCGGTCAAGTCCAGAGTCGAATCCCACAGGGAACTAACCTATTCACTACAACTTTTAATAATGCTAAAGACAAGCTCAGACAACTTCCGGATGCAAGATTTCTTTATGAATTAACAGTGGAATTTGTTTAGCTAATGTAAAATGACAATAAAATTAACAATAATCAGGACTAAAATTGAATTCAAGGATAAAAGGATCTAGGGTTATTAACTTCTCCAATTGCTGGATTAATTCGTAACTCTTTCGCTATAATCTCACCATAATACTCTATGAGGATTACGAGTTCCGGACTACTGTAATTATCTCTCGATCAATTACGATAATTTACTAGAAGCATTCTCTCAAACTACTCTAGCTAACAAGTTATGCAACTCACAATTATCCCACCAAAGCTTTGTTATTTATAAACCCACTTTTAAATTCAAGTAATTAATCTCTTCAATTACCCAAAAGTGGTGTTGTTCAACAACAATCTAACCAAGTGTTCTTTCTCATGAAACACAAGGCAACTAGACACAATTAATCAAGGGCCCTTTGAATTAACCACAATACAAAATGTAGTTGAACAATTATAGAACAAACACGTATATCAAAATAGAGTTAAAACTTCATCCAACAATTGGTTCCATCAACCCTAGATTATAGATTTAGCTACTCATACTAATGGAAAACAATTCACTAAAATAGTTCATAATCAACAAATAGAAATAAGAAGAAGAAGATGATGAAAACTCTTAGGAATTGATCTGTCTTCTCTATCTTGTTCTTGCCTCTAAAATCTTAGGCTTCATATAGGTTTAGGTTAGTCTCCAAGGAAATTACATAATTAACCCTACATGTTTGGCTTCCGTTCGCCCGTCCGTGGCCGTGAATTCGACCGTGGATCCAACCGCGGATTTTGACTGCTTCACTGCCTTGAGTTCGCTGGCTAATTTGCGGCCCCCTTCGCGGCCGTGCACCTGGATGGGTCATTTCGATTGCGTTTCTTAATCCTTTTCGATCGGGCTAACCTTCGATTGTCCTTCCACGCTTCATAATGACTCCAAAACACTCTTTAGCTCCCTCCTAACTCAGAGTGGCTCCTGCAAAATATCAATTTCTTAATTAGAGTATTTTGTTATCTTTTACATTCAAATATCAATAAAGTGCGGCTAAATTAGAGTGTAAATAACGTCTAAATTGCATAAATATAGGTTACTATCAGGCCACATAACATCCGCAGAGCAGGGCAGACCAACCCAGTTCCGGAGGGCCTTTTTTGCGGCCTATTTTGCGGACCGTAGAAGCATTATATATGCGACCAAAGATCGTGTTCCAGGGCTTCATTTTTGGGTTTTATAACCCGGCCCTACTGCAATAAAATAGATGCAATAGACCATTTTTTTTAGCTAAAATCTGATATTTTGAGAGTAAGAGAATGTCTTAGAGTGGGAGAGTGATCTTCAACCAATTTTCTATCGATTATTGCTTAAATCTTTGAATGTTAACAAGGAAAAACTCACAAGGTCTTCATCCTAGAGGTATGATTCTACACCCTAGCCCTTAAATTCGAAATTTAACTAAAAATGAGTAATAAGCAAGACAATTCTTGGGTATGGGAGTTGTTTATCTTGCATGTATGTGTTATCAAAGGGTGTAGGAAGATTGTGAGCTAAAAATGGTAAAGAATGGGTTGTGGGATGATGGAATATTTCATTAAAGGACCTTAAAACCATAATGCACACCTAATGTTTGATAAAATGCTCAAATGAGCTAGAATCATGATCATCTTCCTAATTTTGGTTCAACTTGTTATATTTCTAAAATAGATTGATGTTCCTAAGAATTCCGGAACATTTTAGATTTTAAGGAAGCTCAATTGAGGTATGTTGGCTAAACCCCTTTCTTAGAATTGAATTCCACGGTGTTCATGTAAGCTATGTAAGACCCGAGTTGATCATTATGAAATTGGTTATTCCGGGTAAACTTATGTTGAAAGATATATGTTCAATATGTGTTCCAAATGCTTTTATCATGCTCTGTTATCATTTGAGGATATATTCAAAGTATGGGTTGTGTGTTATAAATGTTACGACTTCAAGTCAAGTTTGAATGAAGGTTATCATGCCAAATTATGTGAAAAATCTTTATATGTATAAGACTCTTAATTGCTCACATGTGTACCTAAAGTCCTGAATTAAAAAGTCTTGTTGTTGATAATGATGATGGTTTGTGAAAGTAAAAAGGAGAACATGAAATATGAAATACGGCCAAGTGCCAAGAATGATATTATAATTGTGTCCGCTAGTGCCAATGAATTGAAAAGATGTGAAAGAAGTATGAAGTGAGATAAATGATAGAAAAGGGTAATGTCTCAAGCGAGACGGCCTAGCCGATCGGGCCGTGATCAAACGTCATGACGCACACATGGTGGTGATTGTGCTGGAAATTGTTATTGTGGTTGATGTCTCAAATGAGGCGGGCTAGCCGATCGGGCTGTGATCGGACTCCATGTAAAAGTACGGTGGTATTGTGAATGATGGCATACTGGTACTAAAGATCTCCCAACCTAAAAACATGGAAATATACTTGAAAACTTATGTGGTTCTTAACTAGATGTTTTGGTATTGTTTGAGGCTTCTATTGATTTCATGATTGTTCTCCCGTGTATTATTATTCATTCAATTGAGATGGTGTTTAGTTATACATGCTAGTACTATTCGATAGTACTAATGTCCCTTTTGTCGGGGGTACTGCATCTTTAATGGATGCAGGTGGTTCCACAGCAGGCAACATTGCTCAGTGATAGCAGTACCCCCTCTCCCAACAAACTTGGTGAGCCCCACTTCATTCTTGGGTTATACATCTTTTGTTCATTATATTATCACGTTTTGAGGTATAACCGGAGCCTTGTTACCGGAACTACTATCGTACTCTTTGTAATTATTAGAGGCTCTGTTGACATAGTGTGGGTTGTATATGGGTGCTGGGAAATTCAAACAAGTTATGTTGTGTTTGAACCATTTATTCCACTTTAGCCTATGAAAATGTGCGTATTTTGAGACATTAAAAATGAAGCAACTAATGGAAATGATTTGGTCTTGTATACATGATCTCCCTATTGTATAATTTAATGCAAATATGTCTTCGCTTTGTCATGAGTGAGTTTGGGTAGAAAGTATCTAACATGCTTTCTTAGCCGGGTTCACTCGGTTGAACGCCGGTCACGTTCCCCGAATTTGGGGCGTGACAAGGAAAAGACTGCATGTATCCAGAATATTGGATAACAATGGGAACTGGATTGAATCGCAGGAGGAGATGGATAGGGAGGTAGTAGATTTTTTTCAAGCACAATGCACTGAAGAAAGAATTCCAACAAATTTTGATATCATTCATCATGTTCCTCGAATGATTTCTGCTGAACAAAATGGAAGGTTATGGGAAGATCCAATCATGAAGGAGGTCAAGGAAGCAGTGTTTGGACTTAATGGTGATAGTTCCAGTGGTCCAGATGGATTCACTGGCCATTTTTATCATGTTAGTTGGGAGATAATATGTGATGATGTGCTTAATATGGTGAGGGTTTTCTTCTGTGATGCAGAAACTTCCAAAGTTCGTTACTCACACTAACCTTGTATTGCTCCCAAAGAAGAAGAATGTAGCTACATTTTCATATATGAGGCCAATCAGTTTGAACAACTTCTCCAACAAGATCATAGTGATCCATGCAAGTTTTGTAGAGCTCCTGCCTTTACTAATCTCTTCTAATTAGGTTGTTTTTTTAAGGGTAAGAGTATAGTAAAGAATATTTTACTTACTCAAGAGATCATAACATACATAAGATTGAAAAGGAAGCCTTCTAATGAATCAAATTAGACACGTCAAAGGCTTATGATAGAGTCTCATGGTTATTTTTGACAAAGGTGCTGAGACAAATCGGATTTGGAGAGGTGTTCATTGACATGATTTTCAGATTAATGTCTAATAACTGGTACTCAGTTCTTTTGAATGGTCACGCTAATGGTTTTTTCAAGTTTCCAAGGGGTGTTAAACAAGGGCATCCTCTTTCTCCTACATTGTTCATTCTAGCAATTGAAATACTTGTGAGAGCATTAGATGCAATGTTTGACAATCCAGATTTCATAGGCTTTTGGGATGCCAAAATGGAGCCACAACATCAATTATCGTTCTTATACTAATGATACTATTATCTTTAGCTCTTCACACTATTGGGCAATACATCTTATTATGAATGTGTTGGATGAGTATGAGGCAGCTTTAAGTCAGAAGATCAATAAGGAAAAGTCCTCCTTTTATATGCATAAAGGTGCACCTGCAGATGAAGTGAACATTGTCCATTTGATTATTGAGTTTCAGAGACACCCTTTCCCATTTACATACTTGGGTTGTCCTATATTCTACAACAGGAGGTAGAAATATTTTTACAAGAATATAATATTCAAAGTGCAGGAGAGGCTTTGATCATGGAAGGGTAAGCTACTATCCATTGGTGGTAGGGTAGTATTGATCTCTCCTATGCTGGAAAGTACGCCAATACATCTCTTGTCAGCTATGAATCCACCAGCATATGTTATCAATCAGTTGCACAAGACGTTTGCTAGATTCTACTAGAGCAATTCAAGGAATGGTAGGGCTAGACATTGGGCTTCATGGGACACATTCTGCCTACCTAAAGATGAGGGAGGTCTTGGCTTTAGTTATCTACGTGATGTGTCTAAGTCATTGTTTGCCAAACTTTGATGGAACTACAGAACAAAAGATACCTTATGGACATCTTTTATGAGAAAAAGTACTGTAAAAAGATCAATGAAGTGTTGGTGCCATGGAGAGATGGCTCTCATGTTTAGAGGAAAATGTTGCAAATGAGAGCTGAGGCGTAGCACCAAATTTGGTGGCAATTGAAGAGTGGAAACTCTTACTTCTAGTATGACAATTGGACTGGACTTGGAGCTCTTTATCATGCTTCAGGTCTAGATCATTTGTGTGATGAATCCATAAAATATGTTGATGAAGTGGTGGAGAATGAGGCATAGAATGAAGTGTTGTTGAGAGAGCTATTACCTGGTGAATTAGCTGATCATATATTGGATACTATCACACCACCTACTGAGCATTTTTTGAAAAATAAACCATGGTGGAAAATGGAAACAAAAGGACAATTTACAGTGAAGTCTGCATGGCATTACATAAGGAGGAGAAGAGAAGAAAGCAAATTGTACAAATTCTTTTAGGTAAAGGGCCTTCCATTCAAGATAAGTTTCTTCATATGGAGGTTGTGGACGGAAAAATTACCATTACATGATTGGTTCCTAAGGCTGGGATACTTTAGGATATCAAAGTGTTGGTGCTGTAGAAACCCTAGAGAAGAGACACTGCCTCATATATTTATGAAATCTCCAACTGCAAGACTTGTTTGGAACTATTTTGGTGCACCTAAAGGGATCATAACAGAAGGGAAGAAGCTTGTACAAATGATAAATAAATGGTGGAGAAAACGTGTTAACACAAGTTTGAAGGCAGTATATCAAGCTATGCCAAGCTTTATTGTTTGGCACTTGTGGAAGAAGAGGAACTCTGGAAAGCATGGGAAGAATGTGTCTATTAATAGGTTAATCTTCCAGATGTCAACCTTAATTTCAGATGTTGCTAAAGGTGAGAAAGCCAGGATTCAAAGGTGTTACTTCAAATTGGCCAGATCTACATAAGAAGTTATCACATCATGTTCCTAAATTGAGGTATACTAAGATGTTGTGGCAACTACCCCTTGTAGGTTGGCATAAATGCAATACTGATAGTGCATGTGGAAGTGGTAATGGAGGAGCTTCATATGGATTTTGCATAAGGGATGGAATAGGAGATCTTATTTATGCTCAGGCAGATGCAGTTGAGGATGCAACAAATAATGTAGCTGAGACACAGACTATTCTAGAGGATCTAAGGTACATAATTCAAATACAATTTTCTCCATACATAATTGAAACTGACTCTTTACTCATGAATAAAGTGCTAGATGAGGTTGCAATCAAGTTGATGGAATCAAAAAATTACTGCCTAGGGGTGTATTTCAGGTAACCATGTATTGAGTGAAGGTAACAAGTTAGCTGATCATCTAGCTAACTTGACACTAGATCAACAGAAAATCGTACATGTGCAATCCTTTTGGAAACTAGACACACAAGGAAGGAAGATATTGAATAATGACAAGCTTCAAATATACTACATTAGGGTAAGAACTGCTAAGGCAAATGTTAATTGATGATGGATTTGGAAGATATGAAGTTAATGGGGAGAATCCTTGTAGTTAAGAGGAGGAGGAGAATGTATTCTAGAGGAATGGGGCAATCTATAGGAGAAGTAGATGACATTATACTTCCAACTCAAATCCTTAGAAAGGAGAGAAGGAAAAAAAATTTCACTAACATATTTTTTGTGTTTGCAGGTACTTTAGAGGGGGCTTGGCTTTATGATATGGCCAAAATTATTAGGATGGTATTAGTACCTTTGATACTTATTCCCTATAGGTGCAACCATTACATAGGTCAGCCCAAATATAGACTCAACAAGGCGAGAAGGCTGAACAAAAGCCTAAAAAACTGGATCCACATATATGTCTAGTATGGTGGAAACAGGGAGTATTACCATAAAATACAAATCCCTTTGCATATAATACTTCCTGAGGATCATACAAGGTAATACTAGCAAAGTCCATCAAGCCATAATGGCCAGTGACACACGCAAGAATACTCTTCTGCCCAGATTAGGTATGCTTGCCCATGGGAGTTCATATCATTGTGCATGTCAGCTCTGCAACTTTTGGAGGAACTACCGGGTACATTGTGTATATATCACACACGAGGAAGCTATCTATACTAGGTTTGCTACAAGATTGATCAAGTATGCATATGTAGTAAGGAGGCAAAGTCGAAACAACACCTCTACTGCCTTGACCTGGACTTGCATCTTGGAATGTATTGCATGCAATTTGCTTAAAAAGCAGTCCTTGTCAACCTTAAATTTTAGTTGTAGATATCAGATGGAGTTACCTTATGCTCAAGATATCAAGTTCAAATGTCTAGAATCAAATGCAAAGAGGGTCATCCATTAAAGAAAGTTTTGCAAGTCATGTGCAAATAGGCCTTCTTAAGGATTATGGTTTTTAGTTCCTTTTGTACTATCAAAGAAGTGTTTTGTACACAACTGTGGCAGGTGACTCAAAGACTTTTCCGGTGGTTATAGGGTTACACCAAGGATCTGCGCTCAGCCCGTTCTTATTTGCCCTAGCGATGGATGCACTGACATACCATATCCAAGGAGAGGTGCCATGGTGTATGTTGTTCGCTGATGATATAGTTCTGATTGATGAGATGCGAGGAGGCGTTAATGGGAGACTGGAGGTATGGAGGCAGGCCCTGGAGTCTAAAGGTTTCAAGTTGAGTAAGACTAAGACAGAATATATGGAATGTAAGTTCAACGACGTGACGGAGGAAGCGGATGTGGAAGTCGGGCTTGACTCACAGGTCATCCTCAAGAGAGAAAGTTTTAAGTACTTAGGGTCAATTATACAGGGAGATGGGGAGATCAACGGGGATGTTACACACCGTATTAGGGTGGGGGATGAAATAGAGGTTAGCGTCTGGAGTCCTGTGTGACAAGAATGTTCCACCGAAACTCAAAGGTAAGTTTTATAGAGCGGTGGTTAGACCGGCCATGTTGTATGGGGTTGAGTATTTTCCAGTCAAGAATTCACATATCCAGAAGATGAAAGTAGCAGAAATGAGGATGTTGAGATGGATGTGTGGGCACACTAGGCTGGATAAGATTAGGAATGAAGATATTCGGGAGAGGGTGGGCGTGGCTCCGATGGACGACAAAATGCGGGAAGCGCGACTTAGATGGTTCGGACACGTGCAAAGGAGAAGCATAGATGCCCTGGTTAGGGGGTGTGAGCAGTTGGCTTTTACAGGTATGAGAAGAGGTAGAGGGCGACCCAATAAGTATTAGGGCTAGGTGATTAGACAGGACATGGCGCGACTCTAGATTTCCGAGGAAATGACTCTTGCTAGGAAGGTGTGGAGGTCGAGCATTAGGGTTGTAGGTTAAAGGGTAGTCGAGCAGTTTTCCTCTTTATCCCGGTGTTACACCCCATGTGTTCGTACATGAAAGTGCGTCATAACTAAATTGATGGAAGCTCAAAAATGAGATATTATATCCCGCATTTTCGTGTGTTAAAGTTTCGTCGTAAGTTAATCGACGTAAGTTCGAAAATGGGATTATTTTGAGATTATAAGCATTTTGCTATTTCAAACAAGTGATGAGTAAATTCGTGAAGGTGAGAGAGCAAGAAAATCGAAGAAAATGAATTTTGTCGAAGTTTGGCATTTTGAGATAAAGTACGGTCCGGGCTATAAATACCCGATATTTATGGACTAGTGTCATATAAGATACCAAATGACCATAATAGTAAGGTGTACAAAGTATGTTAAAAGTGAATAATATTTTAAGTAAGTTGAGATAATTCTTAATTATGTGGGTAATTGGCTAATTATTGGGTAATGAGATATTACCTAATTTATTAGGAATATATTGGATAAGATTAAAATTGCATTAGGTGGAAGCCCCCCCTTCAAATTGAGTGACTCATACATCTAGATTGAAAGGTGCAAGCTAAAGTGTTAAATACAAAACGCTACATCCTCTACGTGTAAAGACTTAAAGGATTGGTATTTTGGCTTCACCTAGACTTTAGATACTCAAGTGAGTAATCTGATTATGATTTCCTATGGCAAAGATTACAAAACAAAGAGAATTCATAACATCTACAAGGATTCCAACGTTAGCAACCTAAATCCAACGAGAGTTCAGCAAGATTCCTTGAAACGAAATAGTCCAACGAGATTTCTTAGTACCTTAGCAACGTGATGTTTTGCGATTCTAAGGGAGTGCGGTGCAACCTTTTCCAAGAAAATCATACGGATTTTCCCCTACTCCAGGTATGTTAAGGCTATCCCTTCCTTCTTTTTGGCATGATCTATACGACACGAACAAAACGAGCAAATGCACAAATTCTCAAAATGACTCTATTCATAGAAGTATTAGAGATGTCTATGTTCTTAAATTCCCATATGTCTTATTATTCTATCGTCTGTTCATGGGTCTCAGAAAACACGTAAGTTGATAAAGTTTGTTTCATGATATTAATCAGAGGTATAATGGTCTTATGACGTTCTGAGAAATTTTATTGACGTACTTCTCATGCATTGCATTCATTTATACATGTACACTGACCCATGACCAGACGGCGTTATATATATATATATGTGTGTGTGTGTGTGTGTATATGTGTGTGTGTGTATGGGAAATATATACGCACCACCACCTGATCAGCTGGTATACGTTGATGATTTTGCCCACAGTGGTCGAGATGATATGATGGGATGCCCGTAGAGGCTTGATGATGTTTTGAACACATGTACCTATGCACGACATGACATTCATACGTATATGCATGACACCATAAGTATTTCATGATTTACAGAGTTATCCAGACTTACAGGTAGAGTCATTTACTCTATATTTTTTCCATGTCTTTTATGTACTTATTTATGTGCCTTACATACTCGATACGTTATTCGTACTAACGTCCCTTTTGCCTAGGGATGCTGCGTTTCATGCCCCCAGGTCTCGATAGACAGGCCGAGAGTTCTCCAAGTAGGCTATCAACTCAGCGGAAGGTGTTGGTGCGCTCCATTTGCTCCGGAGTTGCTTGTTTGGTCAATATGATTTAGACGCGTATTGTTTGGTATGGCGGGGCCCTGTCACGACCTTTATGTTAAGTGTGTACTCTTAGAGGCTTGTAGACAGATGTCATATATACGAATGCTTGTATGGCTTTGCCGGCCTATGTTTAGGTTTACAAATGATCATGTTGGCCTTATAGGCCCGTATATCACGTGTATAAATTTTTTTATATCGGGTTGGGTCGTCTTATATTGTGTATTCCCCTATGTTTATTCTGGTTAGCCCATGACGGCCCGTTTGGCTAATTTTCCAATGAAAGTACAATAAGAAAGATATATTATGTTGGTACTCGGTTAAGTAAGGTACCCGGTGCTCGTTGCGGCCCATATGTTTGGGTCGTGACACCCGGTTTCTCTCTTTGTACCGGCGAGTATGATAGTGTTTTGTTTAGCACTCCTAGCGATTTATGTTATGTTTCACACTTTTGCATAATATTTGTATTACTGCTTTTCTATTTATTTGCTGCTCTCACGTTGATGATATTATTTTTCGGGTTTTGTTGTCACAAATCTATTATCTCTGAGCCGAGGGTCTTCCAGAAACAACCTCTCTAACCCCTCTGGGTAGGGGTAAGGTCTGCATACACTCTATCCTCCAAGACCGCACTCTTACATTTTGTGAGACACATTTTGTTTAATTTTGATTATTATTAATAAAACAACACTAGGTGGTATATTTGTTTAAAAAATAAAAACCCTGTGAAGAACCGAATTCCCGCTCAAAGGAAATACCGACACTCCTCGACGAATGGTGTCTCGGCCGCCGCGGTAAAATAATCGGATGGACGACGTCGATCGTTTATTTGAATGCTTCAAATGCGGCATCTCTCCCCCTCGTAATCCTCTCCTATTCCCTTTTATTTTAGTACCAATTACACTTCAACTATTCCAAACTTTTCTTTTCTCTTAGGAGTATATTGTTTCCTTCTCCAAAGGTCTAAACCGCTATTTTATGCAAAAAAGAAAAGAAAAGGTTGACTGCTTTGAAATTTTCGTTGTCATAGTTCGTCAAAAGCTTTTTTATTTTCTTTTTCAAGAAATTGTAGTAAATTTCTTCTTTTTTGGTTTACAATTGCACGACTTAGCCAAAGGGTTGTGTTGAACCGCATAAGATCTGTCTTTACAATTATTTTTGGGACTAATTCTGTATTGTATGCCTGTTGTGGCTTGTTAGAATGGTTTACAAGACTTTTGACTTTTTTTTTGAGCAAACATGAAATATATATATTAATAGCTACGTAACGTTCAGTACATGACTGTCATAGTTGGTGTCACTAAGACACTTTGATTGCCTAAACTTGCTAAGGTTTTGCAAGCATCATAAGATAGAAATTTCACAAAAACAGATTGTTCTACTTGTTCACTTTCCACAAAACATTTTACATAAGGTGGTGGTTCAACAAAAGTTTTCTTCCCCTTCGTTAGATCATCAACCTTCTTTGCCATTTGATGAGCTACGCTATTCCCTTGCCTGAACGCATGCTGGAGGATTATCTCCTTCTGTTAGTGCATTAACAACCTGCATTTATTAACAATGTTATTATATAATCTATTGCCTTGTTGGATTGACTGGATCACCTCTGTGGAGACTGTCTCTATTTCAAGAGAGAACATTCCCCAATTTTGTGCTGTTTTGAATCCCTCAAGTAGTGCTTTGATTTCTGCTTGTAATAATCCGCGAGCATGAGATGATTTTGCAAAGCCAACTACCCAATGTACATTAGCATTCCTGAATACACCTCCCAGGTCACATTTTTGTTTGTTACTGTCGAAGCTAGTATCTATGTTTAGTTTAAACCATCCTTTTGGTGGTTTGTGCCATCTAATGTTGATGGGAATTTTTGGAGGAGTGTGTATACTTTTTTCAGTGAGAAGTTTGAATTCAGTAGCCCTTGCAATAATATGGTCACTATTAATAGGATTTCCCGTATTGTGTTGATTGTTGTTATTTCTATTTAACCAAATGTACCAGGTAGCAAAAGGAAAAAAAGAGTTCCAATTTATAAAGTTGTTTCTTATTGGGTAGTCAAAAGCTTTCAGTTGAATAAACCAGTGCTCACCTTGATCTTTATAGAAATTTTGCCACCCAACACTGTCCCAAAAGGGTTTAGTGGCTTTGCAGTTAAAGAAAATATGGGTTATGGATTCTTCTTCCTTACATTTGAATATAAGGAAAATTGGGTCAATGTTTAAACCAATTTTTGCTAGGTATTCTCCACATGGTATCTTGTTATGGAGACACTGCCATAGAAAAAATTTGATTTTATTTGGACAGGTTAGATCCCAAATCCATTTGAAATCTATTCGGGTATCTGTTGGAGGATCCATTAGATTGTAGCAAGTTTTGGTCGTGAAAATTCCTTTTGTAGTTAGAGACCATATTAGAATGTCACTGGTTGGTCCTTTTAGACGAATTTTTACCTTGGAGATGTTTTCCTTGGTGTCATTGGGAATGTTGAGGGATATTTTATTAAAGTTCCAATTTTTTCCATCAAAGATGTCCCTTATTTTCATTGAACAATCCGTAGTCAAGAGGGGGTCTTCTATTGTTTTCCTAAGGTTTCCTAAATTCGGAATCCAATAGGTTTCCCAAATGTTCATGTTGGAATGGAGATAGGGTGACCAAATAATACCTTTGGAACATAAATCCATCCCTTTTGAACGCTTTTCCAGATGAAAGAATTTTTGTTTTTGGCATTACTATTTGCATAGGAGGTGATAATTAGCTTAGCCCAGGGTGTAGTAGCATTAGTAAGGATTCTCCATACTAGGCTAGCAAGTGTGCATAAATTCTTAGCCTTTGCACTGTGGAGTCCAAGATCTCCATTGGTTTTGGGTTGACAAATAGTAGACCATTTGATGAGATGAATTTTTTTTGTTTCATTGGTAGTTCCCCGCATAAAATCTCTTTGGACTTTATCAATTTTATTATGAACCTTTGTGGGGAGTAAAGTGTATTGCATATAATGATTTTGTATTGAGTTCAAGCAAGATTGGGATATGGTTGTTCTTCCTACTATATTGATGAATTTCATTTTCCAAGCTGCCAACTTAGCTCTCATTTTGTCAATTATGAATTGGTAGTCTTTTGGTCTAAGGTATTTGTTTAAAATAGGGAAACCCAGGTAGGTGCCAAAGAAGTCACTTTTTTTAATACCTAACTTATTGGTAACATCCTTAATAAGAGTTCGGCGACAATTGTTTGAAAAGAGAATTTTGGATTTAGTAGTGTTAATACATTGTCCTGGCAGGTCACAAAAATATTCTAATCCTCTCTTAATGGCATGGCATGATTTCATATTGACCTTAGCCATAAGGGTAAGATCATCCGAAAGAATAAGTGAGAAAAATTTGGACTTCTTCTCCCTATGGTTATTGGATCCCAATTCCTAATATGATATTAACTTGATAGTTTATGTATCTTGATAGCATTTCTAAACAAAGGATGAAGATATAAGGTGATATAGGATTACCTTGCCTGATTCCCAGGCTAGGTTCGAAGAATGTTGTGATGGATCCATTAACTAATACTGCTATAGAACTTGTTGATTTACAATTTAATAGCAGTTTCGTGAATTTTGGAGGGAAATTGAAATATTTTAAAGTGTGATGGACAAAAGACCACTCTAATCGATCAAAAGCTTTCTCCAGATCAATTTTAAGGAGCATGTGACTTTGTTTTCCTTTTAATTTCTTTAAGTTGGAAACTAGTTCCTGAATAATAACAACATTATCAGAAGCTCTTCTATTTTTCATGAAGCTTGCTTGAAAGGGACTTATAATTTGTTCAAGGAATGGTTTAAGGCGATTTGCAAGGATTTTTGTAATTAATTTGTAAATGGTATTGCAAAGGCCAATTGGTCTAAAGTTCCTAATGTTATTTGCGTTTGAAATTTTTGGAATTAAGCAAAGATAGGTTCTATTGATGTCTTTGGGGATTTCCTGATTTTCAAAAATATTAGGACATAAATTTATAACTGAAGAGCCTATAATTTCCCAGTATTTTTGGAAAAAGAAACGGTGAAGGCCATCCGGACCCGGTGCTTTGAAAGGTTTAAAAGAAAAAATAGCCCTTTTAATTTCAATATCAAGCAAAGGACTGTCAAGTGGACTTAGGTTTAAAAGACAATGTGTAGAGTTGCGTTTTAGTGGACTAATCCAGTTTGTTTTGTAGTGTAAAGTGGTGAATATATTTGTGAAATAACTAAGGACATGTGACATAACTAATTGAGGCTCATTGATCCAATTCCCTGCATCATCTTTAAAGAAATTAATCTTGTTTCTCCTTTTTCTATTAGAGGCAGAAATGTGGAAGAACTTTGTGTTGGCATCTCCCTCATTAAGCCACATTACCCTAGATCTTATTTTCCAATAGTCCTTTTCAATCTTAAGCAAATAATTATAGTCCCTTTTTAAATCAGTTTCAAGGGTTTGAAGGAAATTACTATAGGCATAATTTCTGGAATTCTGAATGCCTTGAAGTCGTGCTAGTAATTTTCTTTTCCTACCCATTATATCACCAAAGGTTCTTTCCTTCCAAATCCTAACTTTGTCTATAAAATTTTGGCTAGCACTAAAGTAGTCTGAATTATACCAATTATTTTTAACTAACGATTGGAATTCTGGATGTTTACACCAAAAAGTCTCAAGTCTAAAAGGTTGTTTGAGAAGTATTCTACTTTTAGGGATTAATTCTACTAGGATAGGATTATGATTCGAATGAGTCTTAGGAAGGTGTATTATCGAGCTTTTAGGGAATAGATTTACCCATTCCTCATTTCCTAATACTTTATCAAGTCTTTCCATTATAAGACCCTTATCTTTATGTCTATGATTAGACCAAGTATATTTACATCCTTTAAAGCCAAGATCAAGTAATTTGCAATTGTTAATTTTTGACCAAAGATACTTGGCTCTATTGTCATTTGTGGGCCTACCACCAAAATTTTCATTTGCGCCTAAAATATCGTTAAAATCTCCTTCTACCATCCAAGGCCCTTTATAAGCCCTACTAATATTTTCAAGATTTTCCCACATCACATTTCTATTAACCATATCAGTACTTGCATAAATTGTACTAAAAAGCCAAGACTTACGAATAAGTATTACCTCTATGGTTGCATGGATTTCCTGATCCCTACGGACGAAGTTCTGGACAGTCACAACCTCATGGTTATAAATCACCACTATGCCTCTTACTTGGCCTTCCGCTGACACCTCTATCATCTCCGTAAACCCAAAATCATTAAGCATTCAATGTGGTTTCCCATTCTAGTCTCTAACAAGGCTACCATGCATGGCCTATGAGTGTCTATCATTTCTCTGAAATTCCTTCTGAAATTTTCATTGTTTCCACCCCTTATGTTCCAAATGATGAAATTTGTAGGACGATTCATAGAGATATTAAGATTTGAGTTTGCCGGTTCCCCATTTTGTCTCACTACCCCCAGGATTGGGTTCCTTCTCAATGATGGAACTAGAATCATGGCTCTGTTGCCCACCGTTGGATCCTGAGGTGGTCTTATGTCCATCGAGCATTTGTATAATGCTAGTGGGCAACTGACTACTTGCCTCTTCTCTTGCCTCTCCGTGAAGAGAAACACTTTTACCCCGTCTAGATTTGAGAATTCTAGGACTCTTTCTAAGAGTAGATTGAGGGGTTCCTCCTCCTCTTCCATTTCTGCTTCTACTGGTTCTGGCTCTTGGACTGGTTGGTGAGGTGGTGGTGGAGATTGTTGGTAAAGTGGAGGGATTAGTGGCTCCTGGGCTGGCTGTGGGTGCTCCCATGGCGTGAATATGGGATTGAGTTGGGTTAACATTTCTGGCAGGAAGAATGGCATGTCTAGGAGAGCATTCTGTGGGTAGATTGGGTTGAAGTGTGGTGGCATCCATTGGTTTCTCATTACATGCACCAGTTGGGGGTTCACTGAAGGAGCTAGGGGTTGGAGGATGTTGTTGAGCCAGACTTGGTTTAGATAGTTGTTCATGGAAAGCCTCATGCCCTCTGTTACTAACTGGGTTAGGTATTGTGTGTGTTTGAAGTATGATTATTGACTCCTGACCATTTATTTGGAGATTGAACGAGCATGCATGGCCCATAAGACCCATATCCATCCACGAGACAGGTTGGTAATCCTGTGCTTGTGGAGGTTGGATGTAAATGATCTGTGGGTTTTCTGGTTGTGGGGGGAATGGCGGTAGATTCTCCATGGCTTGGATTCTGTGTTGTCGTGGAATTTGAAGGAGCCCGTGCCTTCTTCTCAGGGTTGATGGAATTCTGGGCATGTTGAATCAAATGTTGTATACTTATGGAGTCTAAAACAGGTGTGGGAATGGGGCTATTGGTGGTATGAGATGGATTGGGTGATAGGGCAACGATTCGGGCTGCCAATTGCATGGATTTTGGGTGCCCAATGTTGTGTTTTATAGGCTGATCCTCCATGAATATAATATCCATTGCGTGTTCTAGGTTGGAGGACATTTGTGCATTGTTGCCATCTTCCGCTGCCATTTGGATGGCATGCTTTGGGGTGGGAGGATTCTCAAATCTTAAGGAAAGATTTTGTTCATGATTTTTGGTTAAAGAAGGATTATTACTATTTTGTCGGTTATCTTGACTAATAAGAACGGTAGGATTATTATTAATAGTAGGGTTAGTTTAGTCATTTAGGGAATTTTTTTGCATGGCATTATTTTCTATTTTATTAGGAGAAGACACGTTATTTTCCAACATGTCAATGTCTCCATTTGGAGTGGACATTTGTTCATTTGCATGGCAACCTTTAATTTTTGTTTTTTTGATTTTTTCCTCATTAGTGGTTTCCTCTAAAACCATTTGCTCACTATTCAAAAGAAAAAAATAACTTTTTATTGGGATGGTGGTTTTTTCCTTAACCATGGTGGCCGGATTTCTTGCACCATTTTTTCTGTAGAAGATGTAGGATCCTTATGATCCTTGGACTTGTATTGTAACATTTGAGTATCTATGTACTTACCAGTATTGGCATTGAACAATTTGACCGGGATACCTGGGCCATTGGTGTTCTTGATTGCATTATTGATGGGTTGTTGATTACCTCTTAAACCTTCTTTCCTTCCTTTGATGAAAGACACTGTTTTCCACTCCTCTTGTGGGTTATCTACCTTTGTTGTTGGCTTCTCCTTGGTTGGCTCCGCACTGTCCTTGTTTATGTGTAATATAAATGCACTGTCTTACTGTGTGGCCAAGTCGTCCACAATTTTTGCAAAGGAAGTTTTCTCCCTCAGTGGATGTATCGTTTATGGTGTCCAACATATAGGAAGGATTGGACTGGGATTTCTAGAGGAAGTTCCACACAAAGTCTTGCATAACGGCCCCTTAGCGTGGTTGATGTACAAACATCAATTTTTAGTAGGCGTCCAATTGCATTCCCAATTTTTTCTAGTATTTTCCCATCGTAAAATTCTGTAGGCAATTGAGGGAGCCTAATCCATACTGCCGATGCAGTTACTTTTTCTTTTGTGGCCACAAAATTTGGCTTCCATCTTGTAATGGAAAGAAAGTGACCATTGATGAACCAAGGCCCTTACTGTATAGCTTTATCCATATTTTCCTTTTTTTTTGAACTGAATTATGTAATAATCTTCTCCAAGATCAATCAGTTGGAAGTCCTCTGTTGGCCGCCATAATTCTTGAATTTTCTTCTTTAAGTAGTGGTGTAACATACCTTTCCCCGCTAGCTTCACAATGATAGAATTCTTCCAGGGCTCATAATTCGCTGCCTATCCTCTTATGTTAAAGAGATAAATTTAATGCCTCGTGTATTAGCTAGTATTGAATGATCGATCGTTCTCTCTTCCGAGGCAGTCTCTGACAGTTCCATGTCGGATTGATTTACAGCAGGTGCAAAGATCATCGGATTAGAGGTCGTTAGCATATCTTTGAAAGATGTTTATTCTCTAGATTGTTGTGTTTGGAATTATCTTGGTCAATGTGTGGAGGTTTAGGTGGTATTGTGCTTTGAGTTTCATAGGGTTGGGGATACATCTTGAGAGCAATTCAAAACCGGAGGAGAATGCTATAGGCAAATTATGTCAACGGACTCTACCACGTGGGACAGAGTTCCATTCTCCAATACTTTTGACTTTGATTATGCTCTATTTGCAAATGAGGCTTAAAAGCACGTAGAATAGCAATTTGAATAGCAAAAATAATGAAATCCTCAAAGCTTAATTTTTTAAATATGTGCTGCTTAGTCTGGCTTCCTTGTAGCATTTAGGATATCTGAAAGTGGGATGCTACTATGCCTTTCCTTGCTATTTTGGCCACATTTCAAGTGAATGCTAATTTTGATATTTCTCTATTTTGTGGTTGTCAATTTTTCTTACGCAAATTTTAGAATCAGCGATAAGAGAAAGGCAAAAGGGAAAGCTGACTGTGAAGCAAGATGATACATTGGAAAAGTTATCAACACCTTCGGATATATTTTCGTCAAGATCAAAGGGAAAGTGCCTCCAAAATGCTACAGATGTTGATCTCTGCCTACAGAATGTACATACTGCTTCTTTCTTTTTTCTTTTTTCATTTTCTGAACTTTCAAGGCTCCTTTTTCTTTCCCATTGATAGTAAGCTTCAGTTTCTTATTTCACATAGTTTCCTTAAATTGTATTTTAGTTTTCAAGCACATCCTATGCCATGTACCACGGTGGGGTGGGACTATAAACTGAAATTTTAAGATTCTTCTTGTAGTTGGGTTCATCAACAGCCAAGATACAAAGTGTTAAGAAGAAACGGCAGTTCTCTCCCCTTGTGTTTTATGGTTCTCCTCATGGAGTTCCTCCAAAAAGACCAGCTCGTCTATTGCGCCTCTTGAATGAAATCTGTGTAGATCTTAACGAGCAAAATAAATTAAGGTAATTGCAAATGATTCTTTTACCCATTAGTGATTGTAAGTGTTTTGCTAAAAAGTTTTTTATTTTATTTTATAAATTGTATTATTCCCTGTTTTTAACTAGACAAGATATATGGGCCACATTTCCAAGGCAAGATGAAGCGATGAAGTATGCCAAAGAGCAATCAAATGCTCATGTTTTCAGTTATCAGGATCATGTGAATGGTCAAAGGAGATTCCTTGTTTCCACATATAAAGAGTTCTGGAGAAGGTAAGTTTGTTCAGCTGTATCTGCTTTAAAATATGGCAACAGATTATACCTCCCCCATGTCCTACAACTCATTTGTGTTTATAATTTTGATTAGGTACGAAACTATGAATCCTAAATTTCGTCACCACTATGAAGTAATCCAGGAGGTAATCTTTTGTAATTTATGACCACTGTGGAATGGCTTAGTGAAAAGTCATCCCCAAAACTATTGAGCTTCCCTTGATTTTGTCACATGAGGAATTAAAAGCACTTGTATATTCAAATATAACTTGGGACAATAGTATCTTAGATTGTATGTGTGTGTGTATCCCCGTGTGTGTGTATTATCTGATCAATAAAGAAAGAACTGCTGCTGTTATCAACTGTTATGTCCTACTTTCAGGGATTGCCATGCCACCTCTACTGCCACTTCTTTTTTTTCTTATCTGATCAATAAAAAAAGAATGCTGCCGTTGACTGTTGTCAACTGTTATGTCCTATTTTCAGGGATTGCCATGCCACCTCTACTTTGATCTGGAGTTCAACAAGAGAGAAAATGCAGATAAAAATGGAGATGAAATGGTTGACCTTCTGATACAGGTCATCTTTGACGCAGTCAAGGAAAAGTACTGTCTTGAAGGAAATGATGACTGGGTTGTGGAGCTCGATTCTTCCAATGAAGGTAGGATGTTAGTGGACTGTTCTATCTAGTATTTCAGCTGCGTGCAGTGAGTTGTCAATGTAGGCACGCATGTTCGTATTTGTGTTTGTATATATGTATAATTTATTGGTGAACGATCAGCCGATGGACTCGCACTATTGCAAAGTACTTTTCTGACATGTTTTTCCACTCATTTCAGTGGTAATAAGCTAGAATATCTGGCATGAAAGCCTGGTGAAGTTAATTCAACTCATTTTTATGCATGTGAAATTAGGATCCCACTTGGCAATATGGCAAAGAGAACTTTTTTGACTAAGGTGGAACATCAGGATGGGTTGTGATGCACCTATATGTCACTGTAATATTTCTCAGTCTTCCTTTCGCCTTACTCTGACTTGCTTTAATACCGGCATCACTATTTGGTGACAGACTAATACCTCTGAAGTGGGTTTAAGATGTTCATATTGAAGAATAACTGTCTTCAGCACACCTTACTTTGTCAAACTTTGGAACTCTTTCCTTGCTTATTTCCCAACTTGATATGATACCCACAGGAAAATGTTCTCTTTTACGGATCACATTTTCATTAGATCTCATGCTGATTTTCTATATCCCAGGATCTTCTAGTTGATGCACAAACATTTTAGTAAAATCTGCATTTAAAAGAGGAAGCAGTTTTAGACAAATCTGATTAATTTGTGGATGAAGTTACTTTGGTGGATCAAATGAGGAACCCGATGTGATTAGGAACTGCAGTAAATAGTAGTATGTGGGAGAATTATCACAGGATCTGATGCAGAAAACTTCTTTGTTAACATATTAGTAATATGGTACTACAAATTTTATATGTTATCATAATTGATATTGACGTAGCGCTTTGCTGGCAGAAAAATTTTCTCGTCATTTAATTATTCGATTTCCAAAGGCTGCTTTCAGGGACAACTTGCATGCAGGTGCATTTGTTACAGAGGTATTATACTCATCGGCTTCATCCCGCTTCGGCCCTGTTAATTTCAATTTGTCATTTTGTGCAGGTCAAACTTGTGCTCAACTTGGATCCCACTTTTTCTTTAATTAATTCTTCTGTCTAACAGCATTTGCATTATTCATATCTTTTTCAAAAGAATACTACTCCAAATTATTGGTCATTAAATTTTGTTCTTATTCTCTTCTTGAATGCTGAATCAATTATCAGTTCTTGTGGCCTATTGTCAGATATGCTCGAGGATCACTAGCTTAAGTGAAAGTGATGGAAGATTTAAAAAGCTTTTTGTCTCAAAGGATTCAAGTTCAATTGATATTCCATGTCAACTGTTTGTGGATAAAGCTGTCTACTCTAGAAATCGCTGCTTTCGCCTAGCCCTGTCATCTAAAGCAGGGAAGAGTTCGGTGCTTCTGCCAAGTGGACGTTTTAAATGTAAGGACATGGTATGTAACTCTTTACTCTGATGGTGTTCATTACTAAGTTGATTATGTTATTAGGTGGACAATTCGTCTTCTGCGTGAATGATTTAGTCAATTAACCAGGTGAGTGGTAACTTGTACTGTAAGATTAATCTCAGATTTTAGCTACAAAATTGATTTTGGTATTAAATGACGTTGAGAAAAGTTCTATAGCATTCAGACTTAAATGCAGTTAAAGTTAAAACCACATAACTACTAGGATCATATTAGCATCTTATTATATTATGCTTCGTGTACATGTCATTGCTCCACTTGCTTACTGCTTAGAAGCATTCCACTAACATTTTTCTACAGGTAATTAGCAAAAGTTATGAATCTAATTAGAAGCCATATCATCTAAATCCTCTAAACAAGCTGATTTTAACCTTCAATGGAAATAGCATAATTCAATAATCTCGCATCTCACTGTCTATTTCTGGAGCTTTAGTTGCTGACCATTTTCCAATAAATTTGTCAAATAAAACAAGCTCCGCTTTTCTATGAAGTACATGAGAGCACACAAGTTATAAGGTCTTTGCCGTTTTAGCTTTTAACAAGTAAAGGTAGATAGGTTGCAGAATAAGATGGTTGATCAGGTAGGTTCATTGCATGGGACATCGTACAAGAGAACTGATGTTTTTGGCTTCTATTGCAAAAGATTGCCATAGATGTGTTCGTTAGCAGTTTAACTGATTGATCCTGAAGTGTTCACATATGTAATACCTATACCTAATATCTGTTGGAATAATGGAGAAGAGTTCAGAGGGATATGACTCGAGCTACTTCAGTGGAGATCTCCAATGAGTCATCTCTTATTGAATAGAACTTTTTACTGACATCCACTACGTCTAGGATGGCTGATTTCTTGGGTTTTCTTAGGGATGGCTGCTACTTATATTGATAATAAAGTCAATTTTCCTTTGAACTCTTCAGTTTAGCTGCCTTTGTTCCAGGACTAAATGAATCTTTTATTTTTCTACGAAGCAATTTATATGATTGGAGAAGCCAAACCTTTATTTTATAGATGAACCAGAAACCTGCAGAAAGTTCCTTGCATAACAAAGATTATGTATTATAAGCTGTTAAGTCATCGGAAAAGAATGCCGAAAAATCATTCCAATTTTACTTACCAAAAAAGAAAAAGAAAAAAAGGAACCTGAAAGTCATTACAGTGAGTCCTGGTCTCTTATGTACTATAGTGTCTGGTACTCAAAATAAAAAATGAAAGGAAAACACAAATCAATGAAAGAACACAAAACTTTTTAACATTACAGTGTAGTGTACTCAAACAGCACCACATAAATGATTAATTCTTTATATTCCTCTCTCTATTTGGGGAATATCTTCTCCTTCTATACTGCATCAGGGTGGGAGCAGACCAGTATAAAATTAGGCAGAGGATTATTATTCGTTATGACATACTGGAGGTTGTTGCCTTCTTTACCTCTAAAAGTGCTAAATTTTACTCTGTTCCAATTTGTATGGTGATATTTGATAGGGTATGAGTTTAAGATGTTAATTTAACTTGTAAATTTATATTAATGGTAGTGGAATGAGATGAAAATTTTAAATTTGAGTAGTTAATTGCATTTGAATTCTTAACTTGTGAAAGTTATGTAGATCAAGCTTATTGCAGAATGGTGTCGAAAATGTTGGAACATCCAAAATTGAAAGAAAGTCATCTAAATTGGAAATGCAGGAGTTTTAAAGTGAATTCATAGAGTGCAGTCTTGCTTAAATTAGTTGTATACAATATATTACTTGCTCTAATAGCCGGCTAAAACTGGCTTCTAAAAGTGGTTTTTCATGATTCCACAAGCACAACAACAATAAAAGACCTAGTATAGTCCCACAAGCGGGGTCCGGGGAGGGGAGTGTGTACGCATATCTTACCCCTACGTTGAAGGTAGAGAGGCGGTTTCCGGTAGACCATCGACTCAAGAAAATATGAAAAGAAATTAGTAGTAACGAGCAGTAACAATAACAAGATAATAAGAAAACGAAGCAAAAGAAACAAGACGTAGTAATTGAATCTAACAATTATAGAATACAAGACTAACACTAATACTACTGGTATGGGAAAGAAACACTCTGACTACGTACTAGCCTTCTACCTTAATTCTCGTCTTGTCAAGGGTCATATCCTCGATAAGCTAAAGCAACGCCATATCCTGCGTAATCATCTCTCGCTAATACTTTTTTGGCCTACCTTTACCTCTTCTCGGCCCACCAAGATTTGCTTCTCACACCTCCTTACTAGGGCATCTGTGCTTCTACTCTTCACATATCCAAACCATCTAAGCCTCGCTTCTCGCATCTTGTCCTCCACTCCGGCTACTCCTTCCCTGGCCCGAATTTCTTCTTTCCTAATCTTATCCATCTTGGTATGCCCGCACATCCATCTCAACATCCTCATCTGTACTACTTTCATCTTGTGGACATGAGAGATCTTGACTGGCCAATGCTCTGACCCGTACAACATAGTTGATCTAACAACCACTCTGTAGAACTTACCTTTAAGATTAGGTGGCACATTATTACATAAAATACTGGATGCGAGCCTCCATTACACCCACCCTGCTCCAACACAATGTGTAACATCCTCGTCAATCTCCCCATTCCCTTGGATAATAGACCCAAGGTACTTGAAACTATCTCTCTTAGGGATGACTTGTGTATCAAGTCTCACGTCCACGTCACTTCATTGGTCCCGTCACTGAAGTTGCACTCCAAGTATTCTGTCTTGGTCCTACTCAACTTGAAATCCTTAGACGCTAGAGTCTGTTTCCAAACCTCCTGTCTCGCGTTAACACCGCCTCGCGTCTCGTCAATCAGTACAATGTCATCCGCGAATAACATACACTATGGCACCTCCCCCTAAATGTGGCCCGTCAGTATGTCCATCGCCAAGAGACAAAAATGATTAATATGTGATGCACTCTGCATCTGCTGCTTCCTGTAGTTCTACAACGAGTTACATTTCAATATATGTTGTGCAAAATATTCTAGACAAGGAAATGGGAAGTATGTCCACGGTTGTTAAAAACCATCTCTGAAAACCGTTTAGTATGCTTTACATGTGACATGGGCTTGTAGTTTAACCCAGAGACTTTTCAATTTATGACAGACTAAGGAAGAAGTGTTTATGGCATCCTTGATTTGCAAGATAGATGCTGATTGTGAGAAGCTACTGATCTGCAAAATGGATCTAGATTGCGTGAAGGCCCTTCAATTTGATACGGAGGTAGCTCCACTTACGTACTACTAGTAGCACTTAGTTTTCCTCACTTCAGTATATGCTTTTCGTGTTTTGGACTTTATTTTAGCCCCTCCTGGATTTTAATTTTTTGAAGTACAGAAATAAGTTCATTAACTACTAATATGAACTCTATCCTGACACCCGAGGCAGTAGTCAGGTCTTGAGTTGCAACTGCTGCCATCATTTAGGGGAAAGCTCTGATTCTTTCCACTCTAAAGGGCTCAATATTGTCTCATATGCAGAGTACTGAGAGTTTCCAACTGCATGCTGGTGTTTCACTGGACTTTGACCTAAATGCTTGTACAAGCGATCCTTCAAGAACTTATTTGATGGGAAAATCACCATTCTCATCTTTGGATATGTTTGTAGAGTCTGTTGCTTCAATCGGAAATATACAAGGTGACACCCAAATATTCAGTTTCTTTTAGAGCAGACAAACATGGATGACTTGATTTTCTTTTCTCCCTCTAGCCCTTTTCTCTTTTACTGCTAGCATGCGTGCTTTTGTTGAATAAATGATTGTGTTGCACATGAATAGTTTGTTTCTTTTTATATCTTGTGTTTTACATTGCCTGTGTGTACATATTGTAAGTACCCATTGCATTATCTCCATATTTCTTCATATTCGGAAGTTCTATAAATGTATTAGTATATTACGTATTTAGCTGCATCCCTTAATGTAAAGGTTTTGCAAAAATACCCAGCAAATTGTGACTGGACCTCCCTCCCTTTCGTGTTTTTTTCCGTAGTAGATAGGAAGAGAGCATTCATGGGGTGTTTCCTAGGCACCCACCAATATTTTTGGTGGCTACTGATTTAGATTATCACAATACTGGTTACTTTTTTCAGCTCTTCTGTATTTCAATGGGTCATTTGGTTCATGGATAAGTTTTAGAAAGAGTATAGCCACTTGATAGTTGATAATGTTTGTTAGGAGATGGGGAATGCTACCTGGTTGATCCAGCGAGTCATCATATGCTTGTCTCAAAGATTAGGTCATGCATGTGTAAGTAAGAATTAATTCAGCCACTGAAACAATGAATGAATCATTAAATCAGCTATAATTTGTTTGATGGTATCTACTACTCGAATAACTGTAGTTTCTAGAGTTAATACATGCAACAAAAACTGAAGTTTGGAAGGGATGCATTCATTAAATAGAAGGTTGACGCGAGCTCTGCCTGTTGCTGCGAGGATTTGTAATGGTTCATGATAACTCGACGTATCGCACGACTATCGTGCCAGCGACGCATCATTCAAATTTTTGCCAATCAACTTTTGGTGGTAAGATAATGGCCTACTGTCACAGGCAGTGTTTTTGAGAGCGAGAAGCGCAAAAAAGTGATAGGCAATTCTTAAAAAACATAATGTAAACCTTGCAAAGACACAATACAAATAATCAAAAAGTTCAATTTAAATAAACTGAAAATATAACATATATGTAACAATTAATTTTATAAACTAAAATACACATTAAAAAAATCAAATAAACTGAAAATATAACACACACACTCACACACACACACACACACATATATATATATATATATACACACACACATGTATATATACATATACATATATACATAAATAATATATACGTATACATATATATATATATGTATACGTATATATACGTCTACGTATACATATATATATATATATATATATATATATATATAATATTAATTAATTTTATAAACTGAAATACATATAAAATTAATCAAATAAACTGAAAATATAACATATATGTAACAATTAATTTTATAAACTAAAATACACATTAAAAAAATCAAATAAACTGAAAATATAACACACACATACACACACACACATATATATATATATACACACACGTATATATACATATACATGTATACATATACATATATACACACATGTATATATACATATACATATACATATATATATATATATATATATATATATATATATATATATATATATATATATATATATATAGATTATATAAACATGTGTGTATATATATACGTATATATGTATATGAATGCATATTAAAATTAATAAAAAAAGAAGAATAAAAGGAGGGAAAAAAACCAGGGCCTGCCCTAGCTGTGCGCTGGAGGAGAAAAACTGAAAAAGAGAAGAGAGAGAAGAAGAAGAAAGAAGAGAAGAATAAAAGAAGAAAAATTACCTGGAGGTTGAAACCCTAGCTGGATGCTGCTGCTAACGTTGGGAAGGAGAAAGAATAACGTTTGGGTCTGTTTTGTATAATATATATGAAGACCCAATTTTTTTTTTTTTTTTTTTTATTAAAATGACCCCTCTAAACATAAGCGAGCGCTTCTGCGCTTCTCGCTTCTGGGTCGCTTCGCGCTTTCTTGGCTGAAGCGATCGCTTCTCTGGTCGGGTCGCCTCAATTAGAAAAAAGCGCCAGCTTCTCGTTTCGCCTCGCTTCTCGCTTAAAGCAACGAAGTGCTCGCTTTTTAAAACGCTGTCACAGGGTCGATTTTTTATGCCCGAGTTTCTTCCCGAGGTTCGCCCACTGTGCGGCAGTCAAGTGTAGACTTGACTCAGCCTTTTTCAACACTTAAACTTTTTAGGGACAGATTATTTTTAGCACAACAAAGTAAAGACAATCAGATATGGGAAAATTCCTGACCTTTGCAATAATATCAGAACATACAAAGGATCCTCACTTGTTATAACTACAAGTCGGCCACAACTCATTTTCAACTTCAACTAGACATAATCACAGGCTGCCTTTCAACACTCTTGGAACCCTCACGTTTCTTCCTAGTGTTAGTGAAATATTACAATCTTTCACCATCTGATTTCGTTTAAGGCCGAGGCAGTACATTTATAGCGCATGTGCAAGCCTTTGGCTTACAATAAATAAGCTTACGACACTTGTCGAGCTCAAGGCCAATAAAAACTAATGTGCAGTTGACATCCCCAATTACCGAGGCATTCAGATTTCAAATTACAAAGGTGCTACAAGACTTTAGGATTCTGGTCACAAGCAGTTACAACCGCTCAACTGCTCCATGTGTAGTGCATGTACATTTTGTGATGAGCTGTTGCGCGCGCCCAGGGCTGCAGCCTACTCTTGGTCCTTTGACATTGCTCAACCCTAATGCCATGCTCGCAAATTGCTGCCATGATTTAGCCGCACACGTCCGAGTTCCGATGCTTTTGCCACCCGCACATGTTTTGGCCATATTTCACTTTGTTGTGCCAACTCGTTTCCCCTGTGCTATTCCTTAGCTTTCATGTTGCCTTACCTTTGCTTATACTTTCTAGCCTTTGCTATTAGCCTGCTTTGATTTGCCCACACTTAGTCCTACCTTGGCACATGCCACTGCCCTTGCCTCCCGACGCCCATGCCATGGCATGGTGCACCAGTGTGCCCACGTTGTTTTTTGCAACTTAGGCTATGCCGCCTACATTGCCTACATGATTGATTCATCCCGCACATAGGCCTATGACAAGGTCAATCATGCCAATCCCTTGCTCGCCGCCATGCTATCTGCCGAGTCAAAGAGCCAAGTCCCTGACAAACCATCTGGACCCTTTCAAACTCGACGTCCTCGTCAGCGACAAATTCACCTTGGGACTAAGTATTTTGATTGGGTACATAAAATGGACCAATTTCTAGTTCCCCTTCTTCTACCACTGCTGTGGCATTTACTCCCGATCTTGCGTTCTTCTCTTTGTTCAACTCCACAGCAAGTAGAGCATTCACCCGTGTTTGTAATGGGTAGTCTCTCTTCAAGTGTGGCCCACTGCATGTAAAGCAGCATTTGGACTTGCCACCCTTCTCTTACCATAGGAAGTCTTCACTTGCCTTCCTTTCCTAGTATTCCTTTCATTACGACAGTATGGCCCTTCCCGTTTTTCTTCCATCCCTTCACTTTGTCCTTAAACTTAGAATATGAATTTTCCTCAGGGTCGTCACCCTCATCGAAGTCAGCCAACCCATCTGCCATCGCCATAGCAGAGAAGAGAATTTGGACATTCTGCCTTCTCAACTCTCTTTGTGCCCATGACTTCAACTCGCTCCACGTTGTCTATATTGAGCATCAAGGAAGTAAACTCCTTTACGTACGTCCTCGCAGTGCCGCTTTGCTTCAACTGTCGCAGCCCTCCCTTGCAACCCATGACGAGTTGCTCGGAAGGAATTGGGATTTTAATTCCTTCTTCAACATTTCCCACGTTCCAATACATGGCAGTCCTGCACTTTCCACTTCCGCAACCATTATCTGCCATCAAACCTTGGCATCGTCATTGAAATACATAGTTGTGACTGACACCTTCTTATTGTCCGACATCTTTGCTGCCTGAAAATAATTTTTCATATCCCAAAGAAAGTTTTCTAACTCTTTGGTGCTCCACACGCCGTTGTACGCCTTTGGTTCTTGCATCTTTACTCTTGCAAGGTCCTCAACTCTAGGGACAGTGTTTTGCAATGCCATTCGAAGTAGGAGTACTTCCCTTCGCAGTTCTTCTTTTTCCTTGTGAATCATTTCCATTTCTGCCATGGCAGCCTCATGCCTCACCGCATGATCTGCCTCTAAACGTGTCATTCTCGCAAGAACTGAAGCATCTTCGCCTGTTTCAAGGGCTTGCCCAAAAAGTTTTCCAACTGTACCACCCTTTGCCGAAGTTCTACATTCGTGCCGCCCGTCATCCGACTAAGTCTGACCGCGTAATGCGCGCTCTAATACCAGTCGCATAAGGTTGGTTTTCTACGCCCGAGTTTCTGTCCAAGGTTAGCCCATTGTGCGATAGTCAAGTGTTGACTTGACTCAGCCTTCGTCAACACTTAAACTTTTTAGGGATTTAATTATTTTTAGCACAACAAAGTAAAGACACAATGAATACGGGAAAAGTCCGAACCGTTGCATTAATATCACAATATACAAAGGACCCCTCACTCATTATGACCACAAGTCGGCCACAACTCAACTTCAACTTCGACTAGGCACAATCACAAGTCGATTGTTGCCTTTCAACACTCTCTCGAAACCCTCACATTCCTTCCTAGTGTGCCTTAGTGACATAACAAGTCTTTCACCATCTGATTTTGTTTAAGGCCAAGGCTGTACATGTATATCACATGTGCCAGCCGTTTGCTTACAACAAACATGCTTATGACACTTATTGAGCTCAAGGCCAATAAGAACTAATGTGTAGTTGACATCCCCGATTGCCTAGGCATTCAAATTTCAAATTACAAAGGTGCTGTAAGACTTTAGGAATCTGTTCACTAGTAGTTATAACCACTTAACTTCTCTATGTCTACTGCATGTGCGTTTTGTGCTCAGCTACTGCGCACGCCCAAGGCTAGCATTGCGCCAAGTCTTGGTCCTTTGACACGCACCGCAACAATGCCTTGCCCGCAACCTGCTGCCTATGATTTAGCCGCACATGTTCGACGCCACTTGCACTGCCTTCGCACATGTCTTGGCCGTATTTCACTTTGTCGTGCCAACTCTTGTTTCCCTCGTGCCATCCCTTAGCTTTCATCTTGCCTTGCTTTTCCTTTGTCCTTCCTAGCCTTTGCCATTAACTTGCCTTGATTTGCCCACACGTAGTGCTACCTTGGCACATGCCACAAGCTAGTGTGCCACCGCCCTTGCTACCCGGCGCCATGCCATGCCATGGCGCACCAATCTTCCCACATTGTTTATTGTTAACTTAGCAATGTTGCCTACATTGCCCGCATGATTGATTCATCCCGCACATAGGCCCATGACAAGGTTAATCACGTTAACCCCTTGCCGCTACTGTGCCATTTGCCGAGTCAATGAGCCAAGCCCCTAACACCTACCATGATGGTGATGGATAATGGAGAATTAGGATTTAATTCCAGAGAGGGAGCCTGAGAAACGACTATAACATCCGCATCAGGTGCGCAAATTACCCAATCCTGACACGGGAGGTAGTTGCTTTTAGGACTCCGCCAACATCTTATGAGAAATCAGTGTTTTCGGGTTCTAGTGAGAGTACGGTCGCAAGGCTGAAACTGAAAGATTTAGCGGAAGGGCGGTCGAGGAATTCCTAGTAAGCATAAGTTATCAGCTCGAGTTGACTACGTCCCTGCTCTTTGTGCGCATCACCCGTCGCTCCTAATGATTGATTGATCCGGTGAAATATTCGGATCGCGACTACGTAGGCAGTAAACTGCCCGCAACGTTGCGAGAAGTCCATGGAACCTTATCATATAGGAAATGTGTAGTTCGTCGTATTGACATTTATGTATGATTTGTATCATCTAAAACATGTCTTTGGTTTACATTAAAATAGGATGGTTGAGATGGTAAAGCATTTCCGAAGTGTTATGTATTAGGAGGATACTTGCCAAAGACAAGTTATATAAAACTGTTGTAAGACCAATTACTTCATATGGGAGTGAATGTTGGGCTTTCACGGTCTAAGACTCTAACATATCCATAAGAATACAAATGTTAAGGTGATTATAAATGATCACATACAAGTAAAGCCTCTGATAGAGGATAAAATGACAGAGGGCTGTTTGAGGTGGTTTGGTCATGTTCTATGTAGATCTCTGGATACTGATCGATAGGGGAGAAATCAGGATGATTGAAGGCGTTAAGGTGATTATAAATGATGACATACAAGTAAAGTCTCTGATAGGGGATAAAACGACAGAGGGCCATTTGAGATGGTCTAGTCATGTTCTATGTAGATCTCCGGATACTGATCCATAGGGGAGAGATCAGGATGATTGAAGGCGTTAATCTAGTGGACAAGGTATCTTCGCATTGAAGAAAATTGACTCGAAGAACCTACAATCTCGTGGAATCATATAGAATAAAGTTTTTTCGAAAGACTTAAAAAAAAAAATTGATTCAAAGAAACTACAATCTCTTGGAATCTGTTTAGATTTAGCGAAAAGAAGAACACAATGGAAAAAAAATATTTATACAGGCAAGACCAACTAGTTGGTAATGGGATGAAGCTTAGTCATGTTGGTAAACTTACTTAGTCCAACTTCTGCTTAGAGATTTTATATCTTGTTACATATTTTTATGTCATTAGAAAATAAAGAGAACCTCTAGTAGAGTAACTAAAGTATTGAACATTAGAATGAAACGTGTTCAAAAGGAGCAATATGGGAAGTGAGGATTCATATAGCCGACACCAACTAGCTTTAGAGCGGGGCATAGTAATTGCTGCGAACTACCTGGCGCCTTACTGGGCCATGACTGTCTTCATTGTTTTGATGTCTGGGTGTCAAAGCTAGTGTTGTAGTTCTAGTTTTGTATTTGTCAATGCTTAAAAGCTTTAGTAGTTCACATGTGTTAAAGTGCAAAACTAAGGATTACTGCTTACTTTCTCTATTACATTCTTTCCAGGAAAAATCCGAAGTTGGTACTGGTTCTCTGAGTATGCATTGATGGTCTACAGCATGTCTAGAAATAGATACTGTGAAAGAATTGGCAGACAACATAAAAGCAATCATGGTAATGCATCACAAGCTTAGCTTTTGCAAGGAAAAAACTTTTGGTAGTAGTCACATCTGTTTGAGCTGTCATTTTCTGCTATTTCTATTTCTCATCCAAGGGCACCTCGCGGGACATGTTTCCATTTTCATTATTGGTAACATCGGATATAGTTGTACTCTGATTATCTCTTACAAATTAGTTTAGATAGATTCTATACATTGACATTTTTTTTAATGGTGTTCCCCCTTATGGTTCTGTTTTGCTTTTTGCATGTGGTGTCAGTTATATACGTAGTTGATCTGAGAAGGGCCGTTTATTATCAGAAGTGCCACGATCCTGATTGTAGAGGTAAATGATATTCTTGTTTCCTTCATCAGTTAAAACTTTTGGCTAAAAAAGGACTGACTAGTCGCCATTATTGATGTTAAAAGGCTACCGATCTCCCTTGCGACCTGTCCCAGATAATGTTATACCTCATTCATCCATTTCCGTCGATCTGCCTGGACATAATTTGGATTGGGAGCAGCCAACTGTAAGCAGTGACAAAAGCATTTTCAGCAGCTGCAAGAAAGAATGGTGGCTTGAAGCCATAAGAGTTGCAGACAGTGTTGAGAACGTACAAAAAGCATTGGATCTTACTGAGGTTGTTTATCCTTCACCTTCCACCTTCTTGTTGTGGATTTTATTTTTAGATATACATTTTTTTTCTAGGAACAGTAGCTTCCACAGGTGTGACTTCTCATCATGGTTAAGGATGTCTAATGAATCTCAGATCTCAGGGAAAATTGATACGATAGGATCTAATTGCGCAAAACCCAAACTTTAAGTGATACTGAAGCTCAGTAGTTGAACGAGGCAAAGGGTTGGGATTTTCTCCCATTCTTTTTAGTTCCCTTTCTCTTTTTATTTATTTTTTGTTTTTATATAAATAGTCAATAGTGCCGTTCAGTTCGCAAATGTTAGTCGTGCTTGGGTCAGAACAGAACTAAGACTTTGCGAGTTAACTTGTTAGTGATGGGCATTTATCAATATGTGATGCAACTCTAGAGGATTGAATTGGATGGTTAAAATGGGCCTCTAATGGAATAAAGCTTTGTTAATTTATTTTTCTGTCTTTTCTTCTGTTGCGCAAACTAGATGAGTCTTACTACCTTTTAATTTTTGTCACTGAAAGCAGGATAGAACATGTGAAGAAGATGAGTGGTGGATGGCTGTTGAAAGGACTGCATACCAGTCAGAGCAATCATACCTGGGAAAAGCTTAGCCATTTCAGCTCTTGGCAAATGTTTGCTACCCTTTTCCCTATAATCGTTACGTTAAATACTGAACTTGTAAGCATGGAGATTTCCAGGTCCAGGTAATTGGCGTTACTGGTTTCCCCGACCACATCACATTGTGTATGTCCTGTTAACTGGTGGCCTCTCAATTTTGTCTATTATCCAGCAAAGCAGTGCTTGGTGGAAAGCTAAATATATATATGTATTGCTATCCAAGTTTGTACATGCATTGTGGTGCTCAAACGAGTTTGAATGTCAAGGCTTCTATTAATCAATAAAGGCCTGAAAATTTTATAAAAATCAAGGAATATCACAACTTTCTATATCAATTTGATTCGTGTGCCTGACAGATCTCTTATTTCCGCTCAGTCTGAGATTTGCTTAAACTAATTTGTCCGAAACTGTGTTAAAGGAGCGAGAGAACTGGAAGTTTCTTGGGAAATAATTTAAGCAACAAATGGAGAAGAAAAAATTGAATGTGGAAACGAGGTAAATCTATTGCTATTTCGTTTCAAGACCCAGGACAAATATACTGGAAAAGGCAAGTGTAATCAACATATCCAGTAGGTAGAAGGTTGCATTTAATAGTTAAATATAAGTTTAACCTATCTTCTAAATGCCATGCATTTTGAATTGGAGATTCCTATTTTATTTTCGAGTATTATGTAGTCTTGAAAGATAGAATTTACACATTCTGGCTCCAAACAATAGTAATTGCATTTTAGAAGCGCTTTTAGTTTTCTATTTGCTTATTGTTTAGCTAAGACAATTCAAATATAATTGAAGTGAGTCCATGAATTTTCATCACTCAATTTAGAACTTTTTAAATTTCTAAAAATAAAAAAGCATAAAATTTGGCTAAGTTTTAATATAAAAGATCCATGTTTTCAAGCTTCTTTCATTTGGTTTCGTCATTTTCGTTCGAACATGAAAAATAGCGTCATTTTCTTCAAATTATCTAGTTTAAAATTTTTGAGCAATTTAATATCAAATTTTAGCTAGACCATAAGACAAAACTTGTTTCACTCTCTCCCTTTTAGGCCACAATCCCCCCCCTCCTCCTCCCCTCTTTTTTGGTGCCCTTCCCCGCTTTATCTTTTTCCTTTCATCCTCCTGCTTTCACAGTCATCTTATCATCACCAATTGTCTACTTATACCACCAAGTTTGAGAAGACTTTAAACCACCAAGAAAATCCACCGAGAAACTAATCATATTTCAACTAGAAAAGCCTTACCAGTGGTGAAATTAGACCAAATATTCCTTTGTTAGATTCTTTTGTTTCTATATAGGTGCTTTCTTCTTCTTCTTCTCCTTCTCGTTCTTCCTCCCCCCCTCCTCCAATTGTCTACTATAGCCACCAAGTTTGAGAAGACTTTAAACCACAAAGAAAATCCACTAAGAAACCAATCATATTTCAACTAGAAAAGCTTTACCAGTGGTGAACGTAGACCAAATGTTCCTTTGTTAGATTCTTTTGTTTCTGTATAGGTGCTTTCTTCTTCTTCTTCTTCTTCTGCTTCTCCTTCTCCTTCTTCTTCTACTTCTGCTTCTCCTCCTTCTCCTTCTACTTCTGCTCCTCCTTCTCCTTCTGCTTCTTCTTCTCCTTCTCCTCTTGCTTCTTATCCTCCTTCTCCTACTCCTCCTTATCCTCCTTCTCCTACTCCTTCTTTTGCTTCTCCTCCTTCTCCTCCAATTGTCTACTATAGCCACCAAGTTTGAGAAGACTTTAAACCACCAAGAAAATCCACTAAGAAACCAATCATATTTCAACTAGAAAAGCTTTACTAGTGGTGAACTTAGACTAAATGTTCCTTTGTTAGATTCTTTTGTTTCTGTATATGTGCTTTCTTCTTCTTCTTCTTCTCCTCATTCTTCTTCTTCTTCTTCTCCTTCTTCTGCTTCTCCTCCTTCTCCTTCTCCTTCTCCTTCTTTCTTCTCCTCTTTCTCCTTGTCCTTCTTCTCCTTCTCATTCTCCTTCTTTTTCTTCTCCTTCTCCTTCTTCTCCTTCTCCTCCTTGTCACGACCCAAATCGATGGGCCGCATTGAGTGCCCGAGTCCTACCTGTTGAACACCCTTAAACATACGACTAAGATATAAACATGAATAACATCTGCTAAATTACGAGAATAACATGCGTGAGGAAAACCTGTCCAAAAGACATATATACACATACGTGCGGAATACATAGGGCGAGCCGAAAAGGCCACATACCATCCAACTATACATAACTGTCTATAGACCTCTTGTAGAAATACAACTGTACAAAGACGGGACTGAGCCATATCATACCCATATATGTATACAAGCATATCGTACCAAAATTAAAAGCAACTCCGGATCAAGTGGAGCACACCAACTTTCGCTGATCAAGGATCCTAAGAAGGGGGATCGTCAGCTTGCCTACCTGCACCTGCGGACATGTAACACAGGCCCCGGGAAATAGGGCGTCAGTATGAATAATGTACTGAGTATGTAAGGCATGAAAATCAGTACATAAAAGACATAGATGAAACATGGAATAAGAAAATCCACCTAACTTTGTAAATTCTGCAACATTTATAGTGTCATGCACGTGCATATAAATGTCGTGCCATGCATAGGTATAGGTGTACACAACATCATCAAGCCTCTGAGGGTATCCCATCATATCGTCTTGGCCACTGTGGGCAACATCATCAACATATACCAACTGATCAGGTGGTAGTGCATATATAACGCCGTAACCTTTTTCCCATATCCCATATATCTATACTATATTAAAAGCACGAAGTCCTTAGCGAAATGTCGTTCGCCTTTTTTACCCCTTTAAAAATAGAGTTTGCATTAGACAAAATAGTCATTTAATTAATTTTTTTATTATCCTAGATTAATTATTTAATTAGTTCCCTAATATTTATGAGTAGTCATCTAATTATTTTCCTAAAACATATTACTTTGAAATCAATTAAAATCTTAGTACTTATTAATTTTTTCCTTATTTGAACTAGAATTATTTCCTTTAAATAATATTTGAAACCCTTTCTTTCTATGTATGAACGTAGAACATCATTGTCGCTTCAAATTTATTTTAAGAAATCAATTATTATTTAAATTAAGGATTTACTAAATAACAATGATTTTCTTGCTAAGACTCTCGCCTTTTTTACCCCTTTAAAAACAAAGTTCGCATTAGACAAAATAGTCATTTAATTAATTTTCTAATATGTAGGATTAATTATTTAATTAGTTCCCTAATATTTATGAATAGTCATTTAATTATTTTCCTAAAATAAAGTACTTTGAAATCAATTAAAATCTTAGTACTTATTAATTTTTTCCTTATTTGAATTAGAATTATTTCCTTTAAATAATATTTGAACCCCTTTCCTTCTATGTATGAACATAGAACATCATTGTCACTTTAACTTTATTTTAAGAAGTCAATTATTATTTAAATTAAGGGTTTACCAAATAACAATGATTTTCTTGCTAAGACTCTTTATGATGTATATATTTGAAGAGAAGTTAACGTAAATATAAATATAATAAAGGAACTTAAAAATGTAAATGTTAGTTATAGATACTTTGAAGTGCATTATGACATTTGTAATGCCCTCCATAGTTATTAGACCATCAAGCAAGGTTAATAAACATTTATAGATTATTGAAAAATACTACTGAATATTTTGCTTATGAACACGGTTTTCAGTAGTTGAAAGCAATTCAACTATTATTTTATTTTAGTCAGAGAACTAAGTTAAAGATTAAATTTTCCTAATCTTGTTTAATCCTTATTATGAGTTCAAGTTTATATTCATAATTCTTTTTAAATCTATATTCTATACTTTTATTGATAGATGTAAAATTCACGTGCAATGCACGTACACTAAAGCTAGTATATATATACATATAAATACGCGTATATAACGTCGTCTGGTCATGGGCCAATGTACATATATAAATTAATGAAATGCATGAAAATATGTTAATAATCTCAATATTCTTTTCGGCTAAACTTTATCAACTGCGTATTATTCTGAGATCCATGAACAGAAGATATAATAATATGTCACACGGGGAATCAAGAACACAGAGACCCCTAGTATCTATGAATAGAGTCGCTTATGAAAACTGTGCATTTGCTCGTTTCTTCTGTATAATTTGGATCATGCCAAAAAGAAAGAAGGGGTAGCCATAACATACCTGGAGTAGGGAAAAAATCCGTATGATATTCTTGGAAAAGGTTGCACCGTACTCCTTTAAAACCGCAAAATTTTATGTTGCTAAGTATCTAATAATTATTGTTGGAATCGATTTGAGCAAGAATTTTGTTTAAAAACTTGTAAGGAATCTCTAACGTTCTGGTTGTAGGAACTCTGTAGGAATTTTTTAAGAACTCTCGTTGCTAAGGTACCAAACCTCCCATCTGATTGTAGTATTGAAAATGTTAGAAATGAAGTAGTGATCCCATCTGATTGTAGTGTTGAAATTGTTAGAAATGAGTAGTGATCCCATATAATTGTAATATTGAAATTGTTAAAAATGAAGTAGTGATCCCATCTGATTGTAGTATTGAAATTGTTAGAAATGAAGTAGTGTGTAACTAACACATTAGTTGCCACCTAATGAAAATTGACTAAGAATCACTTCTCCAAGAAATGGCTTGCTGCCACGTGGGGGTGGTGG
>ML375624.1:49207-212406 GCA_005239525.1 Nicotiana knightiana
GAGTCTGCGAGACACGATTATGCTTGTGTTACGTGTAACATGAGAAAAGATTATTTTGCTTCAAACTTGCATCTCTCTGTACTCTGTAGTAATTATATATTTTACAGATATATAATTAACAAAATAATGATTTTGTTTCGTACTTTTTGCCCTCTTCTTTTTACATATTTGTTATCTGCAATCTATTTTTGGTGTTGTCTTTATATATTTTCAACCCGAAAATCTACAGATTTGAATAACAAAAGCTTTATAACATAGATTTGGTTTAAACCGAAACCGAACCGAAACCGTACCGAACCAAAATAAGAAATACCGAACCGTACCAAAATATTTTGGTACGGTATTTGGTATACACAATTGATAAACCGAATACCGAAATACCGAACCGAAATTCTTAAATACCGAACCGAAGTACCGAATGCCCACCCCTAACCGCTGCAATCTTTTGGGGATCAACCCGAATCCCCTCCCTGGAAACAACATGGCCCAAAAGGTGACTTATTCTAGCCAAAACTCACATTTTGAAAACTTTGCATACAATTGGTACTGATGAAGAGTCTGCAGAACTGCCCTGAGGTGATTAGCATGATCCTCTTGACTCCGCAAATAAACAAGAATATCGTCAATGAAGACAATCACAAAGGAGTCATTAGGAAACTCAAGCCTCATAATCCTGGTTCGGCAGTCAAGTTTGTCTCTACTCGTGCTTTGCTAAACTCGATTACCGAACCAAAATTACGAGGCTCGAGTTTCCTAGCGAACCAATTATCGAATGGAAGGGGAATGATGTTGTGCCGAGGGGTAGGTTTATTTCCTACCTCAAGGCCTAAAAAATGATCAGGAAGGGGTGTATCTACCATTTGGTCCGGGTTGCGGACACCACTTCAGAGGTGCCTACTCCCGAGTCCGTGCCGGTTGTGAATGAGTGTCTAGAAGTATTTTCGGATGAGCTTCCTGGAGTTCCGCCAGATAGAGAGATTGAATTCGGGATTGATGTATTTCCAGACATGCAGCCAATATCTATTCCACCCTACAGGATGGTGCCAACAGAATTGAGAGATTTAAAAGAACAATTGAAAGATCTATTGGAAAAGGGTTTCATTCGGCCAAGTGTGTCGCCTTGGGGCGCACCGGTTCTTTTTGTCAGGAAGAAGGATGGATCGCTTTGGATGTGTATTGATTATCAGCAACTCAACAAGGTCACTATCAAAAACAAATATCCATTGCCTCGGATAGATGATTTGTTCGACCAGTTGCAAGGTGCTAGGTTCTTCTCAAAGATTGATTTACGGTCCGGGTATCACCATTTGAAGATCAGGGAGCAGGATATTCCTAAGACCGCCTTCAGGACCCATTATGGGCACTGCAAATGTCTGGTAATGTCTTTTGGACTAACCAATGCCCCAGCGGCTTTTATGGACCTTATGAATCGGGTTTTCAAACCTTTTCTTGACTCCTTCGTGATCATCTTCATTGACGACATCCTTTTTTATTTGTGGAGTCAGGAAGATCATGCTAATCACCTCAGGGCAGTTCTGCAGACTCTTCACCAGCACCAGTTGTATGCGAAGTTTTCAAAATATGAGTTTTGGCTAGAATCCGTCACCTTTTTGGGCCATGTTTTTTCTAGGGAAGGGATTCAGGTTGATCCCCAAAAGATCGCAGCAGTAAACTATTGGCCTAGACCGAGGACCCCAACAGAGTTTCACAGTTTCTTGGGTCTAGCTGGGTATTATCGAATATTTGTGGAGGGATTTTCTACTCTTGCCTCCCCACTAACTAAGTTGACGAAGAAAGCAGTAAAGTTCCAGTGGTTCGATGCTTGTGAAAAGAGTTTTCAGGAATTGAAATTAAGATTGACCTCGGCGCCGATGTTGACCTTGCCAGAGGGTACCGAGGGATTTGTGATTTATTTTGATGCTTCAAGGGTTGGTTTGGGGTGTGTGTTGATGCTGTGCAGGAAGGTCATAGCGTATGCTTCAAGGCAACTCAAGAATCACGAGAAGAATTATCTGACACATGATTTAGAGCTCGCAGCGGTTGTGTTTGCACTAAAAATCTGGCGGCATTATCTTTATGGGGTCCATGTGGACGTGTTCTCAGACCACAAGAGTCTTTAGTATTTATTCAAACAAAAGGAGTTGAACTTAAGGCAGTGGAGGTGGTTAGAATTTCTCAAGGATTATGATATGAATATTTTGTACCATCCATGAAAGGCGAATGTGGTAGCCGGACGCTCTTAGTCGGAAATCCATGGGTAGCTTGGCTCATTTGGAAGCAGGTCAGAGGCCTTTGGCTCGAGAGGTTTATCAGTTGGCCAGTCTGGGAGTATGTCTTTCGACCTCAGATGAAGGAACTGTCGTGGTGGATAACGGAGTGGAGTCTTCGCTTGTAGCGGAAGTCAAGGGAAAACAATTTATGGATCCAGCTTTGACACAGTTGAGGGAAGCAATTTTGAATCATAAGACTACAACATTTTCACTCGAAAATGATAACGGTGTTTTGCGGTGCCAAGGGAGACTATGTGTTCCGGACGTGGATGATCTTATGGAAAGGGTAATGGAAGAGGCTCACAATTCCAGGTATTCAGTAAACCCAGGTTCTACGAAGATGTATCATGATCTCAAAGAGATTTATTGGTGGAATGGTATGAAGAGGGGTGTGGCGGACTTTGTGGCTAGGTGTCCGAATCGTCAGCAAGTGAAAGACGAGCATCAGAGGCTCGGTGGGTTGACGCAGCTTATGGAAATACCAATATGGAAATGGGAGATTATCAAATATGGACTTTGTGGTAGGGTTACTCCGCACTCAGCGAAGTTCAACTCAATCTGGGTGATAGTGGATCGACTCACGAAATCAACTCAGTTCTTGCTAGTCAAGTCCACCGATATTGTAGAACAGTATGCTCAGTTGTATATCAAGGAAATAGTCAGGCTCCATGGAACTCCAGTTTCTATTATCTCGGATCGAGGGGCCCAGTTCACAGCTAACTTTTGGAGGAAATTTCAGCAGGGTTTGGGTCCTCAGGTAAATCTTAGCACCTCTTTCCACCCACAGACAGACGGTCAAGCGGAGCGGACTATTCAAACGCTCGAAAATATGTTACGAGCTTATGTTTTAGATTTCAAGGGTAGCTGGGATGATCACTTGCCGCTTATAGAGTTTGCTTACAATAACAACTTCCACGCTAGTATTCAGATGGCCCCATTTTAGGCATTGTACGTAAGAAGGTGTAGGTCTCCGATTGGATGGTTCAAAGTTGGTGAAGTAGAATTTCTAGGGCTGGATCTCGTGCAGCAGGCTATGGAAAAAGTTAGAGTCATTCAAGAGAGGATGAAAACTGCTCAGAATCGCCAGAAATCCTATGCGGACATTTGTTGTAGGGATTTGGAGTTTCAAGTAGATGATTGGGTGTTCTGGAAGATATCCCCCATGAAAGGAGTAATGCGGTTTGGAAAGAAAGGAAAATTGAGCCCTAAGTATGTCGGGCCTTATCACGCTCAAAGGATAGGACAAGTGGCTTATAGACTGGAATTGCCCCCTGAAATGTCATTAGTGCACCCGCGTTTCATGTGTCCATGTTGAAGAAGGTGATTGGGGATCCATCCGCCATTGTGCCGGTTGAGACGGTTGAAATTAATGAAGGATTGTCATATGAAGAGGTTCCAGTCGCTATTCTTGATAGGCAGGTCCGTAGATTGAGGAACAAAGAGATTGCTTCTGTTAAGTGTTATGGCGAAGTCAACAAGTCGAGGAAGCCTCATGGGAAGCGAAAATTGAAATGAAAGAGAAATACCCCCATTCGTTTGAATAATTCCGGTAATGGTTTTAAAATTGTCATCCCTAAGAAATTATATGTCGTGTCAAATTTTCTGCAAAAGCACCCGATTTTCCCCTAAACTGCCCTACTATTGTAACTTCTCAAGTTGTGCCATATTAGTGTATGTTGTAATTATTTGGGTAATGTGAAACTCCTTGAAGTAAGATAAATTATGTGCAATTCATGTGATAGTTAATTGATATGCAAGTTTGTGTGTTAACTGAAATAGGTATAGCATGTTGGAGTAATTGAATTGCATACGACTTGTTGAGGTAACCCAATTATATGCGAATTGATGGAGTGACTGGTAATGTGTGGAATTGGTTAAACATGTATTTCGGTGGCTCTCTGACAGGTGGATAGGCCTATATTCAAAGGAAACTCTAGTGAAATTTCCAGAAATTATCGGAGTTAGTGAAAATCCGGGGGTTGATTTATTTTGTGTTTTTCCTACTCCAGTGATTCCCCAATCCTCATTCGAGGACGAATGATTTTAAGTGGAGGAGAATGTAAAGACCCGTAAAAAAAAAATTTCATGGCTAAAAATAATGCCCAAATAGGTCCCCGTGTTGATATAACTGTAAAAATTCTTAAAACCAACCCTTCTTGAGTAAAAAGTACCCTGGGACTCAAAAGATAAAATTTTCTAGATTTGCGCAGGTCTGCGGTCCACTATGCGATCGCAGATCAGGTATACGGACCGTATAGTGGTTGCATACTTGGACAGTTTGTTGTCCATTTTTAGGACAACTATGCAGCCTAGAATGCGATCAGATTTCACGAATGCGGGTCGCATAGTTGTCGTATTCTTGCACCTCCTTTCTTGCGGAGGAGGTTATGCGACACACTATGCGATCGCATAACAGGTATGCGGACCGCATAGTGGTCGCATACCTGGGCAGTCCGGTTCCTTTTGGCCCATTTTGAGGGCCATTTATGCGACAGAAATGCGAACTGCATAGCAGGAATTCCTTACCGCATTTCTGCTTCGGGACTCTTAAAATTCTAATTTTATACCCGACCCCCAGTTCATTAAAACACTTACCCCCTTCCATTTTAACCATTTTCTGAACAAAATAAAGAGTGGGAAGAGAGAGTTATTGAGAGAGAAGGTTTCATCTTCACCAAAGAAAAAAAAATTTGATTCTTCACTATCACTCGGGCCTGGAAGTTATTGAGTAATTGTCATCTTCTTCACCATAAGAGGTAAGTTTTCACCCCATTTCTCCAAATTCTCAGGTTTTGGTTAAAAATGGCACACACATAAATTGATTCTTGAAGATAAAAGCCGATACTTCGCCTGCATGTAAGTTAAACTCTATAATCTAGTAAAGGGAAACGAGTTTGGGTAGTTATTCACTAGTAATCTAAGGGGTCTCATAGCGTTCGATAAAATGCCTAAATGGGTTTGAATTATGTTTATGGTTCCTAATTCTAAGTGAAATATGTCACATTGTGGAATAGATTGACGGTGCTAGACGATCCGGTGATTTGTGATAAAAAAATAAAGGGGAATTACGATTCAAGGTATGTATGGCTAAATTTAATCTTTGTAGAGTTACCTTGTTGGAGTCCGAGCACACGGTATGAAATTCTTGCTTGAGCATATGTGAATTGACTGTCCTGCTGTGTCGAGGTGTACGAGTTCATTCTCTGATTTTTCTTAAGTCGATTACCATGCTAATTGAGATTATGAAGGGTGATTTCTTGTGCTTATCCTATCATGTGTAAGGTTCGTTAAATGTTCAAATATGTCGATATGGCAGTATGTGCTACTAAATGAAAGAATGTTAATGTACCCTAATGTGGGAATGTATCTAATTGCTAAGGGCCGAGTGTGGAAAATGATGAAAAGAAACTGTGGATTTATTTAATTGAGTTAATTAGTGATGGCAACACCATACATGAAATTACTATTTGGTAAGGATTTTTGTGCCTTGATTTCATATAGTTGTTGGTTGATATGAACTTATGTTCTTGATTATGAAAATCCTTGTGATAAAATTGTTGGTTGTTGTTACTATCAAATGTGATTGTACGGTGGGATCGGGTTGCGCACCGCAACACGATGTAATAAGGGTGGAGAGGTAATAAGGGTGAGATGAGAATGTACGGTGGGATCGGGTTGCGCACCGCAACACGATGTAATAAGGGTGGAGAGGTAATAAGGGTGAGATGAGAATGTACGGTGGGATCGGGTTGCACGCCGCAACATATTAGCAATTGAAATGAGTAACTGTGGAATCTTCATTTGTGATTTTTTGTATATCTGTGTAGTACTTGTGTGGTTACCCTGACTGTTTTCTAATTGTGCACTGTATGATTCTACTTAGAATAAACTTTGTTCATACATACTAGTACTATTCAACGGTACTAACGTCCCTTTTGCCGAGGGCGCTACATCTTTTATATGGATGTAGGTGGTTCCACAGTAGGTAGCTCAGACCGCCGATAGTGGTACTTCCCCTTCATACCTTCAGCAATTCCTGTGAGCCCCATTTCCTGTCGGGGCCGTGTGTAGTCTATATCATCTCTTTTGTATATGTTATGTCTTCTAAGGTATAGCCGGGGCCTTGTTGTCGGCAAGTATTGTGTAAACCCTTAGTACTCTTAGAGGCTCCGTAGACATGATGTGGGTTGTATATATATGTATTTTAGGCAGTAATTGTGTTTACTAGTAATCGTGGTCAGAATCAGAATTATTGTATGTTTTGTGATTATCAAATGTTGAAATGATAAAGCATGAAATGAACTCAAGTAGTAGATTCATGCTTAAACTCTATGTTGGCCCAAGAAAGGAAATAGTTTTGAAGATTGACAAAGGAACTCCGAGATGAACCAGGTCCATCATAGGTGACATAGACCAACATAGTTAAAGGCACATGAGATGCACATGTATGAGATAAATGTATTCTGGTAAAATTGAGATATCTTCTGATCGAAAAGATTGCAAAAACGAAATTGGAGAAGACTCCTTATTCAATAAGAATAGAATCTAAGATAAGGAAGGATTTAGGAGTTGAGTTTGACTAGAACTCATTAGGATTCTAGTTAATTCCTTATCTACTAACTCCTATAAATTGTAGATTGTTCTATTGTATATAGACGCACAAAAGCATAATTATCAAGAATTGAGAGCAAAATTTGTGAAGAAATTTTGCAAGCAGTTCGAGCCAAATTGGAGAGTGCGAATCTGGAGCTACTTGAACCAGCTAGAAAACCAGTTCCATCTGTTGTCTTTTGAGTCTAGTTGTTTGTAGTAGGTGATTACATATTGTATCTTTCAGCTTTATCTAGAAGCATTTGAAATAGGTACACACTGTTCAAGTTAGAGTTAACTTGAAGTTTGTTGCAAATAGCTAGAGGCTAGTTCGCCACAAAGGGATTAGAGTTAGTCCTTAGGTTTACAAAAGAGTTTATTTTGTAAATGGTGTTTGGCTCGTTGATATAGTGAAGAGTTTGGGAAAATCCTACTGGGAAGTAGGTCGTGGTTTTTTCACCTTTGAGCCAGGTGTTTTCCATGTAAAAATTGCTTTGTTCTTTAAATTCTGCAATTACTTTTCTGCAAACTGTAGAAGTTGGAACACCAAGAAGAACGAGGTTCTTCTGTAAAGACTGCACTCGAAAATTGGACACCACACAAATCACCCCCCTCTTGTGTGGTATTGATGTATAGAACATCAATTGGTATCAGAGCGGGTTATCCTTGAAAAGGCTAAAACCTTGGAAAACATCAAAATGAGTTCACCACCTGGAAACTGGGAGGGTCAATCAACTGCAAGGCCACCACTCTTCAATGGCCAGTACTACTCCTGGTGGAAGAATAGGATGAAGGATCACTTAATTGGAGAAGACTATGAACTATGGGATATAGTCACTGACGGTCCTTTAGCCACCATTAAGAAGACTGCTGAAGGAATAGATGTTCCAAAGACTAGAGCTTACTGCACTGTTGAGGATTTGATAAAGTGGGAGAAAAATGCTAAGGCCAAGAAGTGGCTTGTGTGTGGACTCAGTCCATACGAGTATAGCAGAATTCAAAGCTGTACCACTGCCAAAGAAATTTGGGACACTTTGCAAGTGGCTCATGAAGGAACACCTCAAGTGAAGAGGTCAAGAGGAACTCTACTATATTCTCAATATGAGAATTTCACCATGAAGGAAGGAGAGACCTTCCAAGAGATGTATACAAGGTTCACTACACTGGCCAATGAACTCAAGTCTCTTGGAAGGGTCATTCTTGAAGAAGACAAGGTTGAGAAAATTCTGACAATGATATTGCCAGTCTCTTGGGAAAGCAAAATTACAGCCATTCAGGAATCTAAGAACATTGAAACTTTTAAGCTGGATGAGCTGATTGGAAATCACACTGCCTATGAACTTAGAAGGCAAACTATGAAGATGGATGGTCCCAAGAAGGAAAGGAGTTTGGCATTCAGAATCACTGAAGAAGATGATCTGGAGGAGGATGAAATGACCATGATCACAAAGGACTTCAAGAAGCACCTAATGAGAGAAAAGGTTCCTTAAAGAAGTGGAATCTACAACAAACCAAGGGTTCCTGAAAAACAAACCAATGAGGGGTGTTACAAGTGTGGCAAGACTGATCATCACATCAAAAGCTGCCCTCAATGGGAAATTGAATGGAAGAAAGAAAAAGTTGAACGAAGGAACAGGTTCAACCCAAGAAAAACAGAACATCAACAAAGGCAATGGTTGCTACTTGGGGTGAAAGTTCAGATGAGGATTCAGATGATGAAGATGGATATGAACAAGCACTTATGGAAATTGGAGAATCTGATGAGGAATCTGAGGTAAGTATAATTCATATCAAAGACAAGATTAAATTTTTTTCTAAAGAAAGGCTATCTGAGTTACTCCTGGATTTCATTGATAAATATGAGGATCTAAACAATGAAAAGAAACAACTGCCTAAGGAGTGTGTGATTTTGAAAACTAAGTGCAAAAATCTGGAACTTAGGGCTAGAGAAAGTTATATTAAAAAGGCTGAGTTAAAGAACCAGGTTCATGAACTTGACACCACTGTCCTAGAGCTAAGATCTGAAAATCTAAAACTGAAATTAGGAACAGGTAAAAACAAAGCTGATCACACACAACTCACATTAGAAGAAAACCTAGGAAAAATGAAAGACGAGTTGTACAAAAGAGATGAGTAGATAAGAGTCCTTAAGGAGAATCTAAGCAAGGTCAAGCATGAACTAGATAGAACTAGAAAATGGAACAGGTCCTCTGATGCTTTGATATGGCTACAGGAACATCATAGTAGCAATAGAAGAGGACTTGGTTTTGGGAATCCGCTACCTAAGTGGGATCCTAAAAGCAAGTACCTCACTCTTCCTGAGAACAAGATTTGTACTCACTGTGGTAAGACTGGTCACTTTAAAAGTGAATGTAATGCAAAAGAAAAGGCCAGCCAAAAGAACAAAAGTTTTGTTCAAGGGAAGAATTGGCTACCAAGTTGGGCTAAAAAGAATTTAATTCATCCTTTTGCTTATAGAAAGGGGCCCAAACTAGTTTGGGTTCCTAAGACTAACCCCTGATTTTCTTTTGTAGATTCAAGTGAAAGGTAGTAGCCAAATATGGTACATGGATAGTGGCTGCTCAAAACACATGACTGGCAACAAGGACTAGTTCCTTTCACTTAAGAATCTCAAAAGAGGAAATGTCTCCATTGGAAATGGAAATAAAGGTGAAATCACTTGGGTTGGCAATGAATAAGATGATGAAGAAATTGGGCTGGTCAGAAACTCAGTACAAACTAAAGCAACACTGGAGAAATGAACAGGTGATGGAACAGGTTCATCCATCCTGGGCAACATGACAGGGGGAATAGAACAAAATAATTCCCAAACTTTGTTGGAATCTGTACTTGAACCTATTCCACATCAACAAAGCAATGAAGGAACATCAAGGAGTAACTAGTTGGTTGTGAAACCATGCAGATATCTTTACAAAAGCACTGAGTAGAGAGCATTTTGAAAGGAACATGTTACTATTAGGGATGATTAAGATCACTTAATTGAACCAGTTCAGAATGTAAATACATTAAAAAAAATGAAAACAAAGAAAAAAAAAATTGACTAAAAAAGTCTGAAATGGGTGTAAATAATCAGATTAACAATTGCTCAGTCTCATTCTGTAAAAAGTATACTCTTATGCCATATTTTGATATGACTCACTGATCACAAATGAAATTTTTTCTATCTTTGCAAATTGAGGCTTGATCAAGAGGATTCTGAAATGATGAACCTGGTTCATCGTGCTGGTTCATCTGAAAGGCGAGGTATGTGCTCTACACTCTGCACACTCTGAAATATAATAATTAAATCATGATCAGAACTTTGCCCAAACTCAAAATCTTTTCAAAGTCTATCTATTTGACTTTGAACCAGTTCTGCTTCAACAAGAATCCTCACCAAATTAAAATACCTAGATTCTAGGGAAGCTTTAACCGTCAATTCAAAACTAAAAGTTCTTTCAAGACATCCCCTCCCTTACAAAACCATTCCCAAATTTTTGATGACTCAGGTAACATCTGTCCCAAGTCCTTCTTCTGAGGTCATCTCTGATGTTGCTGAAAAACTTAGAAAATAGGTTCATACTGGTTGGGTCTGTAATAGATGTGGAGTTGCCGGAAACAATAAGAATAGGTGGTAAAAATTAAATTAAAAAAAAAGAGAGTGAGGGAGTACGGAGTAATGAGAAGCGGAGAAGGGAAAGAAGTGGCTGATTCTTCACCCACCTCTGAATCTTTTAGAATGGCTATTTGTGGAGCTGAGCCAGAAAAGGAGGAAGAAAGTAGCAAGAACGCAGGCGGAAGTGAATCAGGAGAAACCGTTGAAGGGTTGGTAAATTTAGGAAAGGTACAAATGAACCTGGTTCATCTACTTAGGAAACCCTGGCGGATCTGCTGAAAATGTTAGGCGATAATTACAATCCAAAGAAGAAAAGAACTCCTAAAGCTCAAATGTCTGGAACAACAAGAGAAAGTAAGAAAAGAAAAGCTGCTCCTTCTGAGACTTCTAATATTTCTTTTCCAGGAGGAAGAACTACAAGGAGCAAGGTAAAGCAAAGTGAGGACGAGTTGAATAGAGCTTTTAGAGGAGAGTAAGAAGAAAAGAATGGAAAAAGGGAAAGAAAAGGTTGTTGAGCCTATTGAGGCTGTGGAAGTTGATGAGATGGACCTGGTCCATCAAAGTGAAAAAGTGGCATAGGTAGAGGTTCAAATTCTTAAGACCAAGAAAGCCAAGACTTCCTCAAAGAAGTCTTCATCTGTTTTTAAGTCTGCTGAACCATCTATCTTGGCTAAATGAACCAGGTCTGCAGTTTTTCCAAGCCTTAATTTCCTAGCTTGCCTAGAACTTTCAGTGACCCAGATTCAGAATTTTTTGTTTGTTGCTATTGGTTTTGTTTCATTTTGTGGATTGTGGAAGAATCATATTCTCTCTATCAATGAAATCTGATGCTTTTTGCTCTAATTCAGTATCTCTATATTTTGATAGTTTGAATTCTTAGTTGATTATTGATGATTAATCCATGATTTCATATGCAGTTGCCCAAGTGGCCATGAGTAAGTGTTAAAAATCTAAGATTCACATAATTTTTTTGCAACTTTTTGATGATGCCAAAAGGGGGAAGATATGTGCTTTCAAAATTTCAATGCTTTTTGTGATATTTATAACCTAATGAACCTGGTCTCTCTATGATGAATGCTTAAATCTATAATAAGTGTCTATGTTGGATTGAAGTATGTACAGGGTTAAGCACAAAGTTTTTCATTATCAAAAAGGAGGAATTTGTTGGCCCAAGAAAGGAAATAGTTTTGAATATTGACAAAGGAACTCCGAGATAAACCAGGTCCATCACAAGTGACATAGACTAGCAGAGTTAAAGGCACATGAGATGCACATGAATGAGAGAAATGTATTTTGGTAAAATTGAGATATCTTCTGATCAAAAAGATTGCAAAAACGAAATTGGAGAAGGACTCCTTATTCAATAAGAATAGAATCTAAGATAAGGAAGGATTTAGGAGTTGAGTTTGACTAGAACTCTTCCACCAAGGAAGAGTTGCATTAGGATTCTAGTCAATTCCTTATCTACTAACTCCTATAAATTGCATATTGTTCTTATTGTATATAGACACACAAAAGCAAAAATTTATCAAGAATTGAGAGCAAAATTCATGAAGAAATTTTGCAAGCAGTTCGAGCCAAATTGGAGAGTGCGAATCTAGAGCTACTTGAACCAGCTAGAAAAACCAATTCCATCTGTTGTCTTTTGAGTCTAGTTGTTTGTAGTAGGTGATTACATATTGTATCTTTCAGCTTTATCTAGAAGCATTTGAAATAGGTACACACTGGTCAAGTTAGAGTTAACTTGAAGTTTGTCACAAATAGCTAGAGGCTAGTTTGCCACAAAGGGACTAGAGTTAGTCCTTAGGTTTACAAAAGCGTTTATTTTGTAAATGCTGTTTGGCTTGTTGATATAGTGAAGAGTTTGGGAAAATCCTACTGGGAAGTAGGTCGTGGTTTTTTCACCTTTGAGCCAGGTGTTTTCCACGTAAAAATTGCTGTGTTCTTTAAATTCTACAATTACTTTTTCGCAAACTGTAGAAGTTGGAACACCAAGAAGAACCAGGTTCTTCTATAAAGACTGCACTCAAAAATTGGACACCACACAAATAACCTCCCCTTCTTGTGTGGTATTGACGTATAGAACATCACTCTAAATTGCTAATTCATGTGGAATAATGTATATTGTAAACATGGGGTAACACGTGGGGCAGGAAAGGCAATCCAAGTCCACTTGACCGAGATCCTCCGGTTGGGTGCCGGTCTCATTTCTCGGTTTTGGGGCGTGACAATACCATAAGGGATGCTCGGAACCTTAGGACGCCCGAGTTAGGTGAAGTCCCACGTGAAAATGTCCCCTTCCAGGGTTTCTTTACTGGGGTTGATGAGGTCTCACCAGCAGATGCAAGCTCGACCTTCGAGGAGGCTCGACGACTTTGCTAAATTGTAAGTTTCCAATAGACCTATAATTTTTCCAACTTTATACTTTCTTATTTTATCTAATAGAACTTTCCTTTCTGCAGGCCTTCAACAAATTTAAGATTGAGCTGAGTTGTTGTGAGGCTGAACTGCGTAGATCCTCGAACGAGGAGAAATCCCTCAGGCTCCTTTGCAACAAGAGAAAGGGAATTGAGGCATCTTTGATCAGAGTTGACCAGAGCTCGGGAATATGAGGATAGGCTAGAGAAGCAGGTAACCTTAGTTCTGAAAATATGGACTCCCTCTCCTGTCTTCGGAGGCTAACACTTCGAAATCTCAGTTGCAGCAAAAGGTGGAGATACTGGAACACCTTCGGGGTGAGGTCAACTAGGTCAACTCCGAGTGCAACGAATGGAAGGAACAAATGGATATCCTTGCAGTGGCCAAAAAAGATGCATTGGCAAAAGTATCCTCCCTCGAGATTCAACTTTGGAACGCTCAAGAGAGAAATTCAGTTTAGGCGGGCAGGATAGCCGAGACCGAGGCTGGCCTTCAGAAAGACAAAGCCGAAGTCGAGGAAGCCCAGGATGAAGCCAAATAAATACAAGCCACAACCAACAAGACGGTAGCCATCTATTTGAAAGATGCTACTGATGCTCAGATGAAGTTGAAGTGGGCCTCCGACTGGAAGAAAAGAAGCAACGGCTATGTCCGATGCCGATCCCGGAGAGAAACCATTGAGGAGGTCCATGCTAAAGGCTTTGATCTCTTTGAGGATATATAACATGATAAGGCAGACGAGGCTGATGCCAAGTTCATCCTTTCCTCTGATGACGAAGCTGATGTTGAGGATGATGAAGATGAGGCTGACGAGGAGGCTTCCGGGGAAGAGGCTGATCCCAAGGGGGTTGATGAAGACAAAGTCCCCGTGGGAGCTGCCTCCGAGTAGGTGACCCCAACGATAGACTAGGCCTTCTTTGATTTTTTGTAAGGGCTCCTTGCAGGAGTATTATAAATGTACTTTTGTACTATTATATGATATATAAAGAGATCTCTTGGTTAATATTTGTGTTTCCGTCTTGCTTTTACTTTTGAGATTTGATGTTGTTTGACGATCAGTCCAATGTATTGGACTTAGTATATAAAACCCTTAGGAAGTGTTCGATGAACGATCGATAATAGGTGACCACTTATGACCCGATCTTCGAGCTAAGCTTCAGATCGATAATCGGCCCTTAGGCTCTTAAAAATCGGCCCTTAGGCACTTTTCGATTGGCCCTTAGGCTCTTTTAAGTTGGCCTTCAGGCTCTTTAGGTTAGCCTTTAGGTTCTTACAAATTGTCCCTTAGGCTCTTACAAACCGGCCCTTAGGCTTTTTTTAGGTTGGGTCAATTCGACCTCAAAATGGTTTTAGTTTTCCCCCCTTTTTGGCTAAAGACTTGTAAAACATTTTGTTATGCCTTGGTATGTTTTTATATTCGTTCGACTTTTTTGACGGTTCTATTGATTGGAACCTGGATTGCAAGTCTATGTGCGATGATAGTTGAATACCTCGTGAGGTTTTCTCGAAGGCTGATTTTTCTGAAGCTTTCACATTATTCGGGGCTGATTTTATCGAAAGCCCTTTTGCTTATGACGAGGGTAGCCTGATTTAACCGGTTTTCTTATGTATTTGAAGGCATTTAGTTTTATGGCGGAAGTCAGATGTCTCCGAGTCGCATTATTTTGGCCGTAGCCTTTTCATATGGCCGTTGCCTTTAGTCCTCGGGTGAGATGGCCTTAGCCTTAATATCGAAAGCCTTCCTTTTTAAGGTCTTAAGTTCGTGTATGCCTCATTGAGGTCTTGTAAGTTCGAGTATGACTCATTGAGGTCTTATAAGTTCGAGTATGCCTCATTGAGTTCTTATAAGTTTGAGTTTGCCTCATCGAGGTCTTATAAGTTCGAGTTTTTGATGGCTCGACATGTTGGCTGTCGATGACAGTCCCCGAGTATTTCGAGTATATTTGTCCCTTGAGCCATTAAATATAAAAATAGTAGACTTCTTCGAGGCATAAAAGTGTTTTGATATAATAAGAGTGCTTCTTTGAGTAATCGATACATGCGTACATGTTTTTGCCATCGGGGGATCGATTATTCTATATGGACACGGTTCATTTGACCATTTGGCCCATTACATCATTCGCCTATCGAGGTCCTCCTTGGCATGACTTGTTTTCTTCGAAAATGTAACCTCCGAGGGTGATGCCCCCCAGTATTCGAGGTTGATAAAAATGAAACCTTGAATACTTGTTGAGTTTTCCTTAGGTAGCATATAGATGTTGCCTCGTTAAAAACCTTACCGGTAAATCCATTTGGGATAAAACCCGATCTAAGGGAAAAAGAGTGCAACACATGCTTTAAAACCCAAGGTCTTCGAGCTGGAGGGTTCTTCGATTTTTCCAATCGAACACATGTAAGAAGTTAGAATGAAATATAAATAAAAAAGGGAGAAGGTTATACCTCAGCAATAATAACGTTTGAGCAACGATATATTCCAATTGTTTGGTAGTTCCTAGCCTTCCATAGTACTAAGCTTGTAGGATCCTTTGCCTACTACTCCGAGGACACGGTAAGATACTTCCCAACTAGGGCCTAGCTTCCCTTCATTTGGGTTTTGAGAATTGAGGGTGACTTTCCTTAGAACCAAGTCCCCGACTTCGAAGTATCGAAGGTTTGTTCTTCTGTTGTAGTACCTTTCGATCCTTTGTTTTTGAGCGTCCATTCAGACTAACGAGGCCTCGCAGTTTTCATCTAGTAGCTCGAGAGAGGTGTTTATGTCCTCTTTGTTCAAATCCTTGGTGGCATGCTAAAATATGACGCTCGTCTCTCCGACCTAGACTGGTATTAATGAGCGGCCATTCAAACTAAATCATTCATCGGAGACTGGAAACGGGAAAGAAATCCCTCAACATCTCGTTCTCTCTTTGCTTGATTTTGAACACATCAGACTTCCTTGTAGCGACTTTTATGGCACCGGCATGTGCCTTTAAAAATGAGTCTGCCATCATGGAAAACAAATCTATTGAGTTTGGGGGGAGGTTATGATACCACATCATGGCCCCCTTGAACAATGTTTGTCCAAATTTCTTCAACAAAACAGACTCGATCTCATCGTCTTTTAGGTCATTCCCCTTTATGCCACAAGTGTATATGGTAATGTGTTCATTGGGATCTGTGGTCCTGTTGTATTTTGGAATGTCGGGAATTCGGAACTTCTTCGTAATGGGCTTCGGAGCCGTACTCGGTGGGAATGGTTTCTGTACCAACTTCTTCGAATCCAGTCCTTTCAAGACTGAGGGTGCTCCCAGGATCTGGTCGACCCTCGAGTTGTAGGTTTCCACTTTCTTGTCATTGTCCTCTCTTCTTTTCTCCTGATTCGACCCTCTTAGTGAGTTACTCGAGCATCCCCATGATGGTGGGGTCCGTTCCTGACCCATTATTGCTTGATCTTTCTGGGGCTGGCTTAACTCGAGGAGCTGTTTCTAGTCATGCTGTGCTCGGAGTCTTTTACTGACTCTATAATTGAGCGATAGCAACTTGTTGTGCTTGTAACATTTCAAAGATTACTTGTAGGCTAACTTCTATTTCTTCTCGAGCCTACGTTCTTTGTACGTCAGGTTGGTCTCCTCCATGTACACTTCCTTCAATATCAGTACCCAAGTCGACGTGCAAAGCACTGTGTGAACCTACGTCGACAGGGTTTGGTGCTGGTGCTACCCCAGGGTTTAGCGGTGGCACACCAGCCCCTGAATCAGTTGCACTATTTTCTCCATGGAACCCGAGACCGTCATTTCCATATGCGTTTGCTGAGTTAGACACATTTTAACCTGAAATCAAAGAATCCTTGGACAAGAAAAAGTGTGAAGAATAACGTGTGTTATCAGAAAACTAGCACCAAAATAATCACTATTATCTTTAGCCTCACGGTGGGCGCCAAACTGTTTACCTCGAAAATGATTTTAACAATTATACTTGATTTATGGTTCTAAAAATATGTGATTTAATTTAATACTAGTTAATAATCAATAAATGATAAGTGTAAGTAAGGAGAATGTGATAATCGAACCAGTTTTGCTAAAGGAACGAGGGCCTAGAGCTTGATAGTTTCAGGGCCTCGAGGCTAGCTTAGTATCAATAAAGTATGAACAATAAAGGAAGAATAATAAAGTTGAATAATAAATTTGAGCACAGCAAAACGAGAAAAGCATAGTAGAATATTCTTATAGTAGTGATTAATGTGTCTTACAAAATGATTGGGGTCCCCTTTATATAGGAGAGGAAAAACTTAATATGGTACATTTATAATTATGACAAAGAATACTATTAGTACAGCTGTATAATGGCCTAGTACAAAATTGTACTATCTCTTGTAAATCGTATCTGTCCAAACCACGTGTCCTTGAGAAGTTCCCACTTTTTCTTGACTGTCATTGATTTTGCGCTTCCTCGAGGTAGTCCGTGATGCGGCTTCGATGTGCTCTCTCGAGTAGGCCATATCGGGCTGTCAATGTGCTCTCTCGAGGTATGAATTCTGAGATTGGGCTTTGAACTTTACTTAGAGACCTTCCAAGCTCGGGCTTGACATAATAGAGACGTCGAAATCGGACTCCTCTGATTTCAACCTTATACAACAGCGAAGTGAGGGTCACTTCGCCAGACCGAGTGCGGATCCTATCTTCCCTTGTATGCTGTGGGCAGCGAAGTGAGGCTCACTTCACAAGACAGGGTGTGCCCCGGCTTCAGGTCTTTTTAAGTATTCCGTGGGCTTATTTCCCCAGTTTCACTTGAACGAATTTTAGAGCTTTCCTCCACTATCTCAAGACACCCAATTCCTCCCATATTCAAGGTAAGAAATACCCATTATATTGGTGTAAATCCTATCATTGCCACACTAGAAATAACTCATTCCACCATGAAATCCTTAGATTTTCAAGAACTTTCTTCAAGAACTCAAGGATGGTTTTGTAAGATATCTTCCAAAAGGTAATACAACACCCTTAGACTTACATGCATGGGTTTAATATGTGAATATAAGTAATAATTGGGTATTGGAACCTACATGATGGTCATTGAAAGTCATAAGTTCCCAATTTAAGAACTTAGCCATTGAAGAGATTGAAAGATGATTATTTAATGGATTTTGTTGGCTGGGTGTGGATGGATGGTCATGCATGTGATGTTGGAGGTTATAAATTGTTTAAGAATGATGGTGGGATAAATTGTTGGTAAATGGTGGTAGTGGGATGAACTAATTCTATGGTTAAGAGATGTAGAGATTTATGCCTACTAGGTGTTTGATAAAGTGTCTAAATGGCCTATATGGAATTTGTTACTAATATTGTTCCCATTGGATGTTGTTATTGTTGATTGAAGTTTCTTCGTGTAGTGGATCATTGTATTACCATTAAGTAGCGAATTTGAAGTATGTTGGCTAAACTTCCTCTCTTAGAATTGAATTCCATAATGTTCCTGTACGTTCAAATACAGTTGGCTCAAGATTCCTAATTTATATATTCCGGGTTATCTCCTATAAACTTGGCTATTCTGAATTCGCTATATGTCAAAAGATATATGTTCAAAGTGTGGTTTGCATATTAAAATGTTATGGCTTGAGTCGTGTTCTAATTGAAATCTAGTATGCCAAATTGTGTGAGAAAAACTCAATATGCTTGAGTCTCTTAATTGCTCATATGTGTGCCTAAATCCTTGATTGAAAATATCATGTTGTTGATAATCTGTAATGTGCTTTAAAATGAAATAAGTGAATTGGGAAAATAGAATGTGACCAACGTGCCAAGAACTTAAGTTATAATTGTGACTAGTGATGCCAATGAAATGAGAAGATGTGATACATGTCCTGAAATGAGCCTCGACGTAACTGGTCATAAATGACATCAAAATAATGAATTGCCTAAAAACTTTTGTACTCACTTTATGCCCATAAGTGGCTGTTTTAAATAATTCTTTGCTTTATAAATATATCCAGTGTGATTCGAGTCATTATACGCTCAAGTATTGAAATTGCACATGGTCAATCTGGGAAAGAGAATTGTAAGAATAAACTGTGAATTGATTGTTTATGATCTTGATGCGTGTTTCTATTACTGGTTGGTATGCCTCATTCTTTGGGAAGAAACCTTTGTGCGTAAAGTTTCCATAGCTAATGAACTCTTGGTGATCATTGGAAAGTAAAGAAATGAAAGTGTGAAATATGGAATACGACCAAGCGCCAAGAATAACTTTATAATTGAGGACACTTGTGCTAATGTATTGAAAAGATGGATAAAAGAAATATGAAATTGTGGATACAGTTGATGTTTCAAATGAGATGGCTTAGCCGATCGGGTCGAGATCAGACTCCGTGTAAAAACATGGTGGTATTGTGGATGAAATTATGAATATGGTTGATGTCTCAAATGAGATGGCTTAGCCGATCGAGCCGAGATCGGACTCCATGTAAAAACATGCTGGTATTGTAGATTATGGAACATTGGTACCAAGAATCACCCAACCTAATAACGCGGAAATTTATTTGAAAATCTATGTGATCCTTAACTTGATGTTTTAGTGTTCTTTGCAGCTCATATTGCTTTCTTGACTGTTTCCCTTGTATTACTATTCATTCTATTGAGATAGTGTTTTAGTTATACATACTAGTACTATTGGACATTACAAACATACTTTTTGCTGGCGGCGCTGCATCTTCAAATGGATGCATGTGGTTCCAAAGCAGACAATGTTGATCACAGTGGACGCGGTGAGCCCCACTTCATTCCGGGTTCATGTGTTATATCTTTTTTTTATATTGTTGTCACTTTGTGTTTTGAGGTATAACCGGAGCCTTGTTGCCGGCATTTCCATATTACTCTTCAGTTGTACTTAGAGGCTCCGTAGACAGGTTGTGGGTGGTGGTTGATGTTGGGAGTCAAAAATAGAAATGTTGGTATTTACCAAAGGTTAGTCTTGTTACTTATTGAGTACATTGGGTCGGTTGTACTCATATTAACTCTGCACTTCCTGTGCAGATCGAGGTACTTCCGGGTACGGTGGTTGCTGATTTGAAGCTTTATCAGTTCAGAATTCTCGAGGTAGCTGCTTTGGCATCCGCGGAACTTGAATCTTCTCCTTTTTATTTTAGTTTTATTTATACTGTTCTACCTTCCTAGATAGTGTACTTAACAGTCAGACTATGTTGTTATTTAGATGCTCATGTGCTCAGTGATACCCGAATTTTGGGGGAATATTGCATTGAGTCGCGGTATTTTCGTATCAATATTTATGAGATTTTACTCTTAAGCTTATTTTATTATGTTTTCAAACTTAAATAATGCGTAGTTTATTGTGCTTGTCGGCTTTCCTAGTATTGCGATAAGTTCCATCACGACATGTGAGATTTGAGTCATGACAAGTTGGTATTAGAGCCTATGTTACATAGGTCTCACGAGTCATGAGTAGGTTTAGTAGAGTCTCACGGATCGGTATGGAGACGTCTGTACTTATCTTCGAGAGGCTGCCGAACCTTTAGGGAAAAAACATCACTTTCTTGTGACCTTTTCGTGCAGATTTATTGATTCCGGAGACTAAACTTCTGTTATTATATTCTCTCACATATGAGGACAGGTGCTATCGGACGGGGCAGACGGCCACCAGTACCACCAGCTAGGGCCACGAGAGGCTGGGGCTGAGTTGTAGCTTGTACAACAGCTAGAGAAGCACATGTAGATTCACCAGTTACTCCAGCTCAGGAGCAGATTCTAGATGTGGTTGAGCCGGTGGGACCAGCTCAGGCACCAGCTGTGCGCATTGTGATTCCAGGTCTTCAGGAGGCTCTGGCCCAGATATTGACTGTTTGCACTAGCCTTGCTCAAGCGGTTTCAGTTTCGGCTGCACCAGTCACTTCTCAGGCTGGAGGAGGTGCTCAGACTCCCGCTGCCTATACTCTAGAGGAGGTGATGTAGGGACTTCAGACACTGGGGGTATTACCAGCCTAGCCGGTTGCAGTTTCTCCGGCCCAAGTGTGTCCCATTATATGAGAGATGAGGAGTAGAAGAGACTAGAAAGATTTGGGAGGCTCGAGACTAGAGAGGTAGGCTCAAGCCTCCAACATTTAGTGGGGCTGACTTAAGAGGATCCCCATGACTTCTTGGATGGGTGGATGCGGATTCTTCGCACGACAAATATTCGCAGACTAGTGGAGTCTTATTTACTATTTTTCAGCTAATAGAGGCAACCTTTAGATGGTGGGAGGCCTATGAGCAGAGCAGTCCAGCTGATGCTGCACCACTTTCATGGCACGAGTTCTCCGTTCTCTTTTTTGAGAAGTTTGTTCCACCGACCCACAGGGAGGAGTTGCATAGGCAGTTTGAGCAACTATGCCAGGAGGGTATGTTTGTGACCTACTATGAGATGAGATTTTTAGAGTTGGCTCGTCACGCGATCTTGTTGGTTCCGACAGAGAGGGAGAGGATTAGGAGGTTCATTGATGGCCTCAGCTATCAGTTGTATTTTTTCATGACTCGGGAGAATACATCACGTGCTAGGTTTGACGTGGTGGTTGATATTTCTCGGTGTCTAGAGTTGGTCCGTAGTCAGGAGCGTGAGGTGAGGGAGGCCAAGAGACCCCGTGGTTTGGGTGGTTTCAGTGGTGTTCCTTCTGGGGGCAGTCCTACCATATCAGGGGTCATCCTCATGGGCCCACTTAGATGGCTCGTCCGATTCATGGGGGTGCATCAGCTAGCCATGCTTCATACAGTGCTCATCTGGGTCAGTCATCTCTTAGTGCTCTCCCAGTTCAAAGTTCATCCCGTGCTTCATCGATTTAGGGTTCATCTATGTTAGGCCATTCTAGCAGTTATTATGGTTCTCGTGGTCCGATTCGGTCCCCACCATTAGCAGGGAGTTGCTTCGAGTGTGGGGAGTTTGTTCATGTGTTGAGACTGTGTCCCTGTCACTTTTGAGGTCAAGTTCAGCAGAAGGGTCAGGCGGCAACTTCCGCACCAGTTCCTTCACCACCCACCCACCCAGCTTGTGGTGTGGCTCAGGCAGCTAGAGGTTGCCCTAGAGGGGGGTGATGGCGGTCGGGCTCGATCCTATGCTATGCTTGCCAAGCCTAAGGGCGTTGCTTCAGATTTAGTGATCATAGGTATTGTTTCAGTATGGCACAGAGATGCTTCCATATTATTTGACCCTAGTCTTACTTATTCCTATGTATCATCCCATTTTACTCGTTATTTGGATATGCCATGTGAGTCCTTAGTTTCACATGTTCATGTATCTATGCTGGTGGGAGATACTGTTGTTGTGGACCGTGTGTATTAGTCATGTGTGGTGACTATTGGGGGATTGGAGACTAGAGCTGACCTCTTATTTCGTAGTATGGTTGATTTCGACGTGATTTTGGGTATGGACTGGTTGTCTCCATGTCATGCTATTCTGGATTGTCGCAAAGACCGTGACGTTGGTGATGCCGGGGTCGCCAAGAATCAAGTGGAGAGGTTCCCTGGATTATGCTCCCAACAAGGTGATTTCATATTTGAAGGGCCAACAGATGGTTGGGAAGAGGTGTTTGCCATATTTGTCCTTTGTGAGAGATGTTGGTATTGATACTCCTACTATTGATTATGTTCCGGTAGTATGAGACTTTTCGGATGTGTTTCCTACAGACCTGCCGGGCATACTACCCAATAGGGATATTGATTTATGTATTGACTTGGTGCCGGGCACTTAACCCATTTCTATTCCTCCGTATCATATGGCACAAACAGAGTCGAGGAATTGAAAGAGCAGCTTCATGAGCTTCTTGATACGGGGTTTATTAGTCCTAGTATGTTGCCTTGGGGTGTACTAGTTCTGTTTGTGAAGAAGGATGGTACTATGCGGATGTGCATTGACTTTAGGCAGTTGAACAAAGTTACAATCAAGAAAGAGTATCATTTGCCGCGTATTGATGATCTATTTGACCAGCTTCAGAGAGAGAGGGTGTTCTCTAAATCTTATTTGAGGTTTGGGTATCACCAAATGAAGATTCGGGATCGGATTTTCTGAAGACGCCATTCAGGACCTGCTATAGTCACTATGAGTTCCTTGTGATGTCTTTTGGGCTGATCAACGCCCTAGAAACATTCATGCATTTGTTGAAAGTGTATTCTAGCCTTATCTTGATTCTTTTTCATAGTTTTATTGATGATATCCTGGTGTACTCACGTAGCCAGGAGAAGCATGCACAACATTTGAGGATTATACTACAGAGGTTGAGGGAGGAGAAACTTTATGCCAAGTTCTCCAAGTGTGAGTTTTGGCTCAGTTCGGTGACGTTCTTTGGGCACATGGTGTCCAGTGAGGGGATTAAAGTGGATCCAAAGAATATAGAGGTAGTTCAGAGTTGGCCTAGACTGTCTCAGCTTCTGAGATTCGGAGTTTTCTCGGCTTGGACGGATATTATCGACACTTCGTGGAGGGGTTCTCATCTTTTGCAGCGCCTTTGACAAGGTTTACTCAAAAGGGTGCTCCACGCAAGTGGTCCACTGAGTGTGAGGAGAGCTTTCAGAAGCTCAAGACAGCTATGACCATAGCTCCACTTCTAGTTTTGCCTTTAGCGTCAGGATTTTATACAGTGTATTGTGATGCTTCTTGGATTGGTATTGGGTGTTTCTTGATGCAGGAGGGTAGAGTGATTGCTTATTCTTCACGCCAGTTGAAGCCTCATGAGAAGAACTACACTGTTCATGAATTAGAGTTGTGTATACGGTTAAAATCGAGTATGTCCGATTTTATGGGCTCGAAGGGCTGCCTCGAGATTAAGCTCATAATGAAGCGAGTCCGAGCTCGAATATACAAAGATCAAAGGGTCGAGATCGGGTATGATCAACATCAAGCAACAAAATAGCGAGATATCAGCGATCGACCATAGATCTCGGCGAGAATCTCGGGAGTGACAGAACCGCTAACAGCTATTGACATCAATCATGGATTTTACTTCCGAAATTAGAGTTGTACCTTATTTAGGATTCCTCTAATATATAAAGAGGAACCCTGTCCATTTGTAAGCATCATATACATTTACTGAGAAATAATAATACGCTACTTTTTACTTGCTTAAATTTTTTCTACTGTTCTTATTGTTCTTAACATCTGACCTCGAGCTTGTTCATAATCGAGGTCGATATATCGCTGCAACAATGGTTTGATTTATCTTTACCGTTCAATTCATTTATTTAATATTTTATTTATCAATTGGTATTGAATTAGATCACGTATCCTTAAAACCACATTACAAGTTTATTGTTACTCGTATTTCAAGGTAAACAGTTTGGCGCCCACCGTGGGGCTTAGGAAAATAGTGATTGTTCAGTGCTTTCTGGTAAAACACACTATTTTACACTTCCCTTTGTCAAGAATTTTTGTTTTCAGGTTAATTCATGTCAAACTCACAAAACACATCTACACATGGAGACAATGGCCTCGAACTTCATAGGGAAAACGAGAATGTTATTGCTCTAGGAATTGAGGTGCCATAGGCTGATCTTGGAGGAGCACCTCCCGTCAACCCGGTCGACGTCAGTTCTCATATGACTCTGAATGCAGACTTAGGCGCAAACCCTGAAGGAAGTATGCGCAGAGAGGGTCAATCTGACGGCCGAGGTGCACAAGGTAGAGGAGACAAAGGAGTCAGTCTCCAAGTAATATTTGAAATGCTTCAAGCTCAACAAAATGCCATTTCTCAGTTTCAGAATCAACACAGATCACCAAGTGGGGTCGAACAGGAGGTCAATCGCCATACCGAGCAGGTGCCTGAAAGATTGGGTGATAATGCCTCAAAAATTGATCCTGCCATAATGAGGATGCTCGAGGAGATCACTAAGAGAATAGAATCAGGAGAGAAGAAAATCGAGGCAAACGACAAGAAAGTGGAAACTCACAACTCCCGAGTTGACCAAATACCGGGAGCACCACCAATATTGAAAGGAATGGATTCAAAGAAGTTTGTGCAAGAACTGTTTCCTCCGAGTGCGGCTCTGTAGCCCATCCCAAAGAAGTTCCATATGCCCGACATACCTAAATACAACGGGACCTATGACCCCAATGAGCACGTTACTTCTTACAAGTATGCCATAAAAGGTAATGATTTAGAGTGTCACGCCCCAAACCTGAAGAGGCATGACTGGCACCCGGTACCATACTCGGCCCGAGCGTACCACTCTGTAACTATGAACTTTAGAGGGGTATCCCTCAACTTAGGCCGATGAGGCCATATTCTGAATCATCTGTAAATAATGTCTCTCTCATATGAGGGGTAAACATACCAAAAAGCTGATATATATAATTGTGCAGGCCGACAAAGCCTCCATGAACATCTACTGCTATACAAAATATACAGTACTCGTCTACAAGCCTCTAGAGATAACTGAACTCTACCATGGTCGAGACAAGGCCTCGACCTACCCATCAAATCTGTATATATTAAAATGGACTCCAAGGTCTAGACCTAGTAACTCCGAGGAAGTGGAGCTTATCAACCAAGCTGATGTTTGACTCTGTCTATTGGGAGGGTCTGTCCAACTGTTAATGAGGACCTGCATGAATGAAATGCAGTGTCCCCGCCAAAAGGGACGTCAGTACAAAATTACGTACCGAGTAGTTAAGGCAACATAATAACTGAAAGCTGAAACTGAACTAATAATATAATAACTGAAAGTAATTGGGAGTCAAAGAAAATCTGAAGATATGCTTACCTGCTGATACTAACTGAACTCTCTCAATATAGTAAGTAAAATAACTGTCTGACCTTATAAGGCTCGGTATATGTAACTGCTCTGCCATAGTAGGCTCGCTCATAGGCGCTCAGCCATACTTGGCTATGTATCTCGACCATTTTGGGCTTGCTCATAGGTGCTTGACCACAGTAGGCTCAGTATATAACTCACCATCTGGTCAGAGGTTGCCCAATAGAGGCCTGCCCATCAATTATAACTCGATGGTGGTGAAAATACTATAATATTATATATATATAGACTCTCTTATCTCTTGGCTGACATAAGACAAAACTAGACTGAATATGAAGTCCAGATAAGGGAGAATGTTGTAACTTATGATACTAGGAAAATATATATAAATTCAGGAATACGAACTTCTCTTTATGTCTCGTTGTCAAACACATGTAGTTACTGGATCATGCCAAAATGAAAGAAAGGTTTAGCCTTAACATACCTTAAATCTGTTGAGTCCTTAATACCTTCCAAGAAATTCTTCAAACAACTAAACTCAATCTACCACATCATAAGGAGATTCAAAATCAGTGCAGAGTAAAGGCTAAGTAAACAACTTAAACTAGTAGCTCGTTTACGTAAATTTGGGCAGCATCTCCCCTGTAACAAGGCCCTCCTCCAATATCATATACCAACAACATCAAGAATAAAACAATAAAAACATGTATGCATAATTTTCCAACCTTATCTCCATGATAATATACCACAAAACAGCCCACACACCCTAATCACTTCATACATAAAACGACAACCAAAGTAGTGTCAAACAACCTTAAAAATGTAACGACAAACGACCAGCCAACCACCCTGACATTATGTGGTGTTTCTACACACCCTTTATCCTCACAAACTCCATGAATACAGTAAAAAAAGAGGCAACCCAAAAGTAACATGAAACATCCAACAAATCAGTCCCACAAGTTCAGCAACTCAAAATTGATTTTTCAATTTACTACAACACGTTTCGACCTGTCCTTTCTTTCAAATTGAGAAACACAACCAAAAGTACATAATTAATCCTATCATACAATAAACCATCCATGAATTCAACTTAAAAATAATTTTACAACCAGCAAACAATGACACAACAACAAACAACATACCACTCTTTCAAAACTCGCTAGGTCTAGTCTTTGCGATCGAGTTACAACTCGTACAAGCCTAGATAGTGGAAGGAGAAGAATAAATTTACCTTGGACAGATAATCCACGAAAACTAGACCTTATTCATCCAAAATCAGTCCCCCAACAAAGCTACATGAAGGAGAAATAGAAACTAGCAAGCTGTCCGGGCTTTTCGACACTAGAATCATATAGTAACACCCGAAATAACCTAGGGTTTGTGTGGGATTTTTGGGGAGGAGTTGCAGGTGTTCAATTGTGTTTTCTTGGTCTGAAAGATGGGTGAAATAAATGAGTTGATAAGACCTTAAAAGTTGCCTCTTGGCCGACTTTGGAGCTTTTAATTGAGGCCTCTCCTTTTGGCAAGTAGGTGATGCACCTATTTGTCACCTACCAATCTGCGCAGTCTCATAAAAATACAAATATCTCTCTACTCCAACGTTGTATCAATGAATGGATCCGTTGGAAACTAGACTCGCAGATCTTCAATTTGGCAGGTAGATCATCCGGAAATTCTAATTACATTGGGAGAAATGCTCAGATATATTTGACCTAATTTTCAACACATTTATGAATGTAACTGGCGATGACCTTTTCAAACTTTTGTTCCACAACTCGCTTGACTTCAAAACATAACACATGAATATCATACTACTAAAATAAATCATAACATAATCTCTTTATAATGTTAAGCACCTCAGTGTCACCCCAAAAGTACATGTTATAACATTCCAACTTGTTGACTTTTGTCGAAACTTATTTTCTTGAATTGGTTTAGTTTCTAAGCCTTCCAACCCTCTTGGTACTTGTAGTCCATGATATTAAATATTTGTAACCTCCATGTTAACATGATTAAATTACTTTGTGTACTTTCAAAGATGATCTCGTTTCAGAGCTTACATCAATTGACTTACGACGTACTCTGACATACAAATCTATGGGGTGTAACATAGAGGATGACGAAATCTAGTCTGTATTCCTGAAGAATTTCGAAGAGACCCTGTCGAAGGGAGCTATGATTTGGTATCACAACTTGCCGCCGAATTCAATCGATTCTTTCGCCATGTTGGCGGATTCATTCGTAAAAGCACACACCGGGGCCATAAATGTTGCAATTAGAAAATCATATCTCTTCAAAGTAAAACAAAGGGATAACGACATGATGAGGGAGTTCGTATCTCGATTCCAAATGGAACATATGGAGTGTAACGACCCATAAAATTTTATGGCTAGAAATAATTCCCAAATAGGTCCCTGTTTTGTTATAACTGGAGAAATTCTTAAAATGGACCCTTTTTGAGTAAAAAGTACCACGGGACTTAAAAGATATAATTTTCCAGATTTACGCAGGTCTGCGGTCCACTATGCAATCGCAGATCAGGTATGCGGACCGCATAGTGGTCGCATACTTGGACAGTTTGCTGTCCATTTTGAAGAAAACTATGCGGCCTAGAATGCGATCGGATTTCACGAATGCGGGCCGCATAATTGTTGCATTATTGCACCTTGACTTTTGCGGTGGGAGTTATGCAATGCACTATGCGATCGTATAACAGGTATGCGGACCACATAGTGGTAGAATACCTAGGCAATCTATTTTTCTTTTTGTCCCATTTGAGGGACAAATGCGACAGGAATGCGGATCGCATAGCAGGAATGTGATCGCATTCCTGACCGCATTTCTGCTTCGGGACTGTTAAATTTCTAATTTTATACCTGACCCCCAGTTCATTAAAACACTTACCCCCTTTCATTTTAAAGATTTTCTGAACATAATAGAGAGAGGGAAGAGAATTCTAGAGAGAGAAACTCCCAACTTTATCAAAGTGATCCTCTTTCATCATTCAAGCTTGGAACTAATCAAGTAGGGCACCATTTTCTTCACCATAAGAGGTAAGCTTCTACCCCATCAACCTTAATTTCCATATTTTATTAAAGTGAAACATGTTTAGGTGACTTCATGAAGATGGGGGTAGGAGTCTTGCATGCATGTAACCAACTAGTCATAATCTAGTAAAAGGAAATGGGTTAGAATAATCTTTCACTAAAAAGAGGCCATTTAATCTAAAGGAACACCTAGTGTTTGATAGAATGCTCAAGTGAGTTCAAGACATGATCGTTATTCCTAATTCTAAGTTCAATTATGCCACATTGTGAACTAGATTGACGGTGCTAGAAGGTCCGGTGAATTGTGGTAGAAATTAAGGAAAAATCCCAAATCAAGGTATGTATGGATAACTTTAATATTTGTAGAGTCATCTTGTTGGTGTCCAAGAACTCGGTATGAAATTCTTGCTTGAATATACGTGAATTGATTTCCTTGTTGTGTCGAGGTGTAAGACTTCGCTATTTGAATTTCTTAGTCGATTACCATGTTATATGAGCTTGCGAAAAGGTGATTATTTGTGATTATTCTATCATGAGAAAAGCTCGTTAAATGTTGAATACATCGGTATGAGAGGATGTGCTGCAAAACGAAAGAGATGATAATGAAACAAAGTGTTGAATGTATCTAAGTGCTAAAAGCTGTGTAGTAAATAATGGAAAGTAAACGGGGATAAACTAATTGAGCTATGTGTTGATGGCATACCGTATGTGACGCACTATTTGATAAAGATTTCTATGGACTTGATTTCATATGGTTGCTTGGTTGTTACGAATGAATATCCTTGACAATGAGAATCTTTGTGATTGAATTGTTGGTTGACGTTGCTCTTAATTACATTGTTGAACGTATCAAAGTACTAAAGGTTGTGTAGCAAATGATGAAAGTAAATATGGGCTGAGTGTATTGAGTTAAATGATTGTGGCAACACCATATATGAATTACTGATTGGTAAGGATCATTGTGCCTTGATTTCACATAGTTATTGTTTGATATGAACTTATGTTCTTCATGATGAAGATACTTGTGATATAATTGTTGGTGGTTGTTGTTGTGAAATGTGATTGTAAGGTGGGATCGGGTTGCATGCCACAACAGAACTGTAAGGTGGTATCGGGTTGCACGCCACAACAGAACTGTAAGGTGGGATCGGGTTGTACACCGCAACAGAAATGTATGGAAGGATCGGGTTGCACGCCGCAACAGAAGTAATAAGGGTGTAATGTGATTGTGATATGGGATTGGGTTGCACGCTGAAAATGAAGAAATAAGGGTGGAATATGATTGTAAGGGGGGATCGGGTTGCGCGCCGCAACAGGAAAACAATTGAAATAAGAAACTGTGGAAACCCCATTTGTGATTCTTTGTATCTCTGTGCAATATTTGTTTGGGCTTCTTTAACTGCCTCATATATGTATATTGCTTGATTTTACATAGAGTAAAGTTTGTTTATACATACTAGGACTATTCAATGGTACTAACGTCCCTTTTTCTGGGGGTGATACATCTTCTATATGGATATGTAGGTGGTTCAATAGCAGGCAGCTCGGTTCGGCGACGTCCTCTTCATCTCTTCAGCAGTTCTGGTGAGCCTCATTTCCTCTTGGGGCAGTGTATGGACCATATCATTCTCTTTTGCTTATGTTGTAAAAGGTAGAGCGGGGCCTTGTTACCGGCAAGTCTATGTAAACTCCTAGTACTCTTAGAGGATAAAATGAACTCAAGTTGAGGATTCATGCTTAAACTCTAAATTGCTAATTCATGTGGAATAATGTATATTGTAAACATGGGGTAGCGCGTTAGGCTGGAAAGGCAAGCCAAGGCTGCTTGACCGGGATCATCCGATGGGGCGCCGGTCTCGTCCCTCATTTTTGGGGCGTGACATGGAGTTGCCACCAGTCACTGATGATTGGGATTTTTGGTCTTTCACCCAAGGATTGAATGAACAGAGTTTGATAGCATCACGCTAGTTGAAACAAAATTTGATCGAGCACCCACCTGTGGATTGGGCAGATGTTCACAACCGATATCAGTCAAAGATCAGGGTCGAAGATGACCAATTGGGAGCCCTCAAGGCTCAGTACATCCAAACCGGTCGACAGGTAAAAAACAGAGGGATGTTGATAGAGAATCAAGGTTGAATAATGATCGGTACCATCCATATATCGCAGATCAGAGGAACAATGGTTCGGGGCGCAACTCTACCCAGAACGATCAAAGAAGTGACCGAGGGAAAAAATCTCGGGGACTTATGAGTAAAAATGGCTTCGACAAATATGCAGATCTTATAGAAGCACCTCGGCTATCAGAGTACAATTTCAGAGTCGATGCATCGGGGATCGTATCGGCTATCGAAAGGATCAAAGATACTAGATGGTCCTGAAAGATCCATACCGATTCCTCTCAAAGGAAACCAAATCTAATGTGTAAGTATCATGTCACACATGGACATAGGACCGAAGACTGCAGGCAGATGAGGGAGGAGGTAGCTCGACTATTAAACGAAGGCCATCTTTGGGAGTTCCTCAATGATCGAGATAAAAATCACTTCAGAGAAAGAGATACCAACAGAATGAATGAACAAGAAGAAACTCAACATGTTATTCGCATGATCGTAGGCGGGGTCAACGTCCCACAACGACCTATATTCAAAACGCGCTAAGGTGTCTATCACCCGGGAGAAACGAACTTGAGACTATGTGCCCGAAAGCACTTTATTCTTCAACGACGAAGAGGCAATATGAATTTTTCAGCCGCACAACGACGCCCTGGTAATTTCCATTTTATTAAATAAAGCTCAAGTTAAGCGTCTTTTAGTAGATCCAGGTAGCTCGATGAACATCATCAGATCGAGGGTTGTAGAGCAGCTCGGCCTGCTGGACCAAATTGTACCTGCATCTCGAGTCCTAAACGGCTTCAGCATGGCCAGTGAAACAATGAAGGAAGAGATAATCCTACCAGTAAACGTGACCGGAACCATAGAAGATAGAAAATTCTATATAGATGCCTAAAGGGACATCTTGTCAAGCTCTGTATATGTTTACAAAGTGAGGCCTAGAGATTGGCCAAAAGCTGGAGGAAAAAGGGGAAAAAGTCTCATAGGCGCACTTACAAGGTCAAAGTCGTACATGCTTCATAATAGAAGGTAACAATAGTTACGATATTGGAAGGATTCCGACCACAAGTCATGGTGTGAGAAGAGGCCTAAAGGGGGGAATGCCCTGGCCTTTGGAATTATTCACATAACAGTTGCCTAGATGGCAAGAAGAGTACTAAAATATTCAGAAGGCATAAGTCATGAAAATGATAAGTGCATCAATCAACATTCGAGGACGAATGTTACAAAGAGGGGAATGATGTTACACCCTATGTTTTTGTACGTGGAAGTACGCCATAAGTAAATTGTTGAAAGCTCAGAAATGAGATGTTACATCCCCCATTTTCGTAAGTTAAAGTTTCGTCTTAAGTTAATTGACATAAGTTCGGGATGAGATTATTTTGAGATTATAAGTATTATGCTATTTCAAACAAGTAATAAGTAAATTCATGAAGGTGAGAGGGTGAGCGAATAAAAAGAATGAGTTTCATCGAAGTTTGACATCTTGAGATAAAATACGGTCCAAGATATAATACCACATAATTATGGACTAGTGCCATACAAGGTACCGCATGACCATGATAGTAAGATGTATAAAGTGTGTTAAAAGTAAAGTAGTATTTTAAGTAATTTGAGATAATTCTTAATTATGTGAGTAATTATTTAATTGTTGGTCAGTGGAAGATTAACAAGTTAATTAAGAGATTAGTGAATAATTAATGATAATCTTGGATAAGGTTAGTACGTGGCAGCAATTGAGGTCTCTATAAAAGTCAAAATTGTGACTCTTATTTTATGTAATTAGGTGGCATAACAAGGGGTCTTTAGGAAAGACTAAGACACAAAGTGGGGCCCACAACCTATAATCTTAAGAGTGGGATTCTAGGTTTGCTAAGTAAGGGATGAAGCTCAAACAATTCATGGCAGCCACCATATTTATGTTTTCTTCACTAGATAAGTGTTGATGGTTTTGTCGTGAGAAAGATTTTCTTATCTATACCTACCTTTTCTCCCTAAGTAATAAATGTTTTCTTCACTAGATGGGAGCCACCATATTTACTAAACAATCTGCATAATTCTATAACAGCGTGAAATCGCAATTCTAAGGGAGTACGGTACAATCTTTCTCAAGAATATCATACAGATTTTTTCCTACTTTGATCTGCCGTTACATGTTTTATCGCAATCAACGTGTGTTAAAGTAAGTGTCAAGAGAATCGGTTCAGGTATGTTAAGGATATCCCTTCTTTCCTTTTTGGCATGATCCATATAATACAAATGAAATGAAACGAACAAATGTATAACTTTCATAAAAGACTCTATTCATAGAAGTACTAGAGATGCCTATATTCTTGATTTCCCATGTGCCCTATTGTTCTATCATCTGTTCATGGGTCTCAGAAAATATGTAAGTGCATCTAGTTTATTTCATGATATTAATCGAAGGCATAATGGTCTTATGACACTCCAAGAGATTTTATTGACGTACTTCTCATGCATTGCATTCATTTATAAATGTACATTGACCCGTGACCAGATGGTGTTATATACGCATATATATATTATGGGATATGGGAAAAGGTTTGTCACGACCCAAACCTATGGGCTGCAACGGGCACCCAGTACCTTACTCAACCGAGTACCAACATAACGTATATTTTCATGTCATATTTATCATAGAAAACTGAGCCGGAAGGCTGCCGTGAGATAAGTAGAACACAACATGTGATACCAATTTATACCTAAGATATACTGGCCTATAAGACCAAAATAACCACTCGTATACTGAACATAGGCCGACAAGGCCATACAATCATTTACGTACATGACATCTGTCTACAAGACTCTAAGAATACATAATTTTCATAAAGGTCGGGACAGAGTCCCGCCATACCAAGCAATACACGTGTAAATCATACTAACCAAACAAGCAACTCCGAAGCAAATGGAGCGCACCAACATTTTTCGCTGAGCTGAGAGCCTACTTGGAGGGCTCTCGACCTGTCTATCAGGACCTACGAGCATGAAAAATAGCGTCACCAGGAAAAATGGACGTCAGTACGAAATAATGTACCGAGTACGTAAGGCAATATACTGAAGGCTAAAATTGAACTGATAATATAATAACTGCAAGTAGCTGGAAGTCAAAGATAATCTGAAGATATGCTTACTTGCTAATAATGACTCAACTCTCTCAATATAGTAAGTAAAATAGCCGTCTGGCCCTATAAGGCTCGGTATATATATATATAACTGCTCTGCCGTAGTAGGCTCGCTCATAGGCACTCGGCCATACTAGGCTCTGTATCTCGACAAACTGGGCTCGCTCATAGGTGCTCAACCATAGTAGGACCGGTATATAACTTACCATATGATCAGAGGTTGCCCAATAGGGGCCTGCCTATCGATTATAGCTCGATGGTAATGAAAATACTGTAACACTGTATATATAAACTCTCTGCTCTCTTGACTGGAAGAAGGAAATACTCAATTGAATATGAAGTCCCGATAAGGAGAATATTGTAACTTACAAAACTGGGAAAATATACGTAACTTGTAAGACTAGCAAAATATACGTAAATTTCGGGATATGAATTTTTATTGATGCCTCGTTATCAAACATATGTAATTACGAGATCATGGAAATTGAAGGAAGAGCTTAGCCTTAACATACCCGGAGTGGGAAAAAATCCGTATGATGTTCCCGGAAAAGGTTGCACCGTACTCCCAAGTTGCTGTAGTATCAAGACATTTCGCATGAATTTTGACGAAGCTATTTACGTTTCTATAACTGATCTGTATGACATCTTTCATAAAATGAATAATGAATTGGAATTGTTTGTCATTCGATCGTTGAATTCATGTTACTGATGTTGGAATTGTTTGTCATTTGATTCGAGAATATTGTCCGTTCTTTGTTGGAATGAAATATCCCGTTCTTGAATCTGTTTGGATTTTTGAAAGAAGTCTTATAATAAATGAAGACTACAATCCAACTTTTAAAGTCTTTGTATTTTTGTACGTAAGTGTAATTACAAATGATACTTAGATGCCACCTTTCAAATTGTGATATGAGTCATTCCAATTGCATGGGGCTGCCATCTCATGATTTTTTTAATACTTATCCAATATATCCCCAATTAATTAGGTAATGTCTCGTTACCCGGTAGTCAACTAATTACCCGCATAATTAAGAATTATCTCAACTTACTTAAAATAATACTCTCTTTTAACATACCTTGTACACCTTACTAGCATGGTCATGTAGTACCTTGTATGACACTAGTCCATAAATATCGAGTATTAACGCTTGACCCATATTTTATCTCAATATTTCAAACTTGGACAAAAAATTCATTTGTTTAAAATAGCCTAATCCATATAATCTCCAAATAATCTCTTTCCTTGGACTAATGTCAATTACCTTACGACAAATTCAACGTACAATACACAGGGTGAAACATCATCGTAATTTAATATTGCAAGACGTAGCATCATCGTAATATAATACTGCGGGACATAATATTGACGTAATATTGCGGGGCGTAACATCATTCCCCCTTTGGAACATTCGCCCTCGAATGTTGACTGATGCTCTTACCATTCTCATAACCCATAGGTCTTGCAAATACTTTAGTACTCGTCTTACCATCTAGGCGACTGTTCTGTGAATGAATCCCAAAGGCCAAGGCATTCCCCCCTTTAAGCCTCTTTCACAGCACGACTTGTAGTTGGAATCTTGCTAATCTCGTAACTATTTCTAGCTTCTATCATGAATCCTTTACGACTCTAAGTTTGTATGAGCGCCTGACTCTTTTCTTCTTTTCCAGCTTTTATCCAATCTCTAGGCTTCACTTTGTGAACATATACAAAATTATGTCAAGCTGTCCCTCTGGGCTTCATTAGCTCTACTACCTCTAAGTAGGATATATTATACCAAAATTCTTACTTCGATCTATCAATACCGAGGTCTGCTACCGAACTCCAGGTTACTCTCGTTGCTTATCCTATATGCATAACGCTAAATCCTTTAACATTCTTCATTACTGTAAAGACCCGTAAAATTTCTATGTCTAGATAATGCCCAAATAGGTCCCTGTGCTGTTATAACGTTAGAAATTCTTAAAAAGGTCCTATTTTGAGTAAAAAGTATCCCAGAACTTGAAAGATTAAATTTTCCAGAAATTACGCGTTATGCGATGCACTATGCGATCGCATACCTGGACAATTTCCTGTCCATTTTGAGGATAGCTATGCGGCCTAGAATGCAATCACATTTCAAGAATGCGGGCCGCATAGTTGTCGCATTCTTGCCCAATGGTTTTTGCGAGGGAGGTTATGCGAAGTACTATGCGATCGCATAATAGGTATGCTGACCACATAGTGGTCACATACGTGGGCAGTCTGGTCTCCTTTTGGACCATTTTGAGGGCCATTTATGCGACAGGAATGTGGACCACATAGCAGGAATGCGATCGCATTCCTGATTGCATTCTGTGTCGGGGCTCCTATTTTCTAAATTTAAGACCCAACCCCCTGTTTTATAAAACACCCCTTCCCTTCTTTTTAACGATTTTCTGACCAAAAATAGAGAGAGAAGAAGAGAGTTCTTGAGGGAGAAGGTTTCAACATCATCCAATTTGATTTTCAAAAATCCCTCAAGCCCGGAAACTATCGAGTTATTGTCATCTTCTTCACTCAAAGAGGTAAGTCTTCACCCTATTTCCCCAATTTCTCAGATTTTGTGTAATAATGAAACACACATAGGTTGGTTCTTGAAAATAAAAAGTGAATCTTGCATGCATGTGAGTTTAACCCCGTAATCTAGTAAAGGGAAAAACAAGTTTGGGTAATTATTCTCAAAAGGGGGTTAGTAGTCTAAGGGGTCACATAATGTTTGATAAAATACTCAATTTGGTAAAAGATTCCTAATTCTAAGTGAAATATGTCACATTGTGGAATAGATTGACTGTGCTAGACGGTCTGGTGAATTGTGATAGAAATTAAAAAGGGGACGCCTCGAGGTATGTATGGCTAACTTTAATCTTCGTAGTGTCACCTTGTTGGTGTCCAAACATTCGGTATGATTTTCTTACTGAGTATATGTGAATTGATTGCCCGATTTTGTTGAGGTGTGAGATTGCATTCTCTAATTTGTCTTAGTCGATTATCGTGATAACTGAAATTGTGAAAAGTGACTTCTATGTGATTTCTCTAACATGTGCAAGGTTCGTTAAATGCTTGAGTGTGTTGGTATGAAAGAATGATAACAAACTCAAATGTGTAAATGTATCCAAGTGATAAGGGCTATGTAACAAGTGATGAAGAGGAATTGTGAATTGATCTAACTGAACTACATGGCCATGGAAATATCGTATCTGACTCATTGTTGGCAAGGTTTAGCGTAGCTTAACTTCATATGGATTGTTGATTGTAATGAATTTACATTCTTGTTTATGAGCATATTTGTGGTTGAATTAATGGATGATAAAGACTATTGTGAACACATGATTGGTTGGCTGTTATGAAATTGTACTCTTGATGCTATGAAACCCTGTGATTGAATTCTGGGCTGTTATTGTTTGCCATGAAATGTGATGGTCCGGTGGGATCGGGTTGCACGCCGCAACAAGAAGTAATAAGGGTGGAGTGGTAACAAGGGTGGAGTGTAAACTGTACGGTGGGATCGGGTTGCACGCCGCAATAGAAATGTAAGGTGGGATCGGGTTGCACGCCGCAACACGTGGTAATAAGGGTGGAAAGGTAACAAGGGTGGAGTGTAAAAGGAAGCGTGATTGTGATGAAACGAGAATATGTGAGGCCCTCAATTGTACTTGTTTTTTGTATCACTGTGCACTATGCGTTGGTTCCTTTAACTGCTTTCTATTTGTGCATCTCTTGATTTTACTTTGAGTAAAGTTTGCTCATACTTACTAGTACTATTCCACAGTACTAACTTCCCTTTTGCCGGGGCGCTACATCTTTTTTATGAATGTAGGTGTATCCATAGCAGGTATCTCAGCTCGTCGTTAGTGGTGCCTCCTCCTCATCTTTCAGCAAGTACTGGTGAGCCCCACTTCCTCCCGGGGCCCTTTGTAGTTCATGCCAGCTCTTTTGAGTCTGTTATGCAGCCTTGTTGCCGGAGAGTATTGTATAACTCCTAGTATTCGTAGAGGCTCCGTAGACATGATGTGGGTGTATATATGTATTTTGGGTAGTAACTGTACTTATTCGGAATCATGGTCCGTATTGGAAAGTTATGTATGTATTGTGTATGTTTTGTGAATCAATTGTTGAAACGCTAAAAGAGAAACGAACTTAAGTTTGTAAATCCACGCTTAAATACTAAGTTGTTATTTCATATGGAATATGGTGCATTGTATATACGGGGGAACGCATTGGGTAGGAAAGGCAACCCAGGTCCGCTTGACCGGGTTCACCCGGTTAGGTGCCGGTCTCGTCCCTCGATTTTGAGGTGTGATAATTACTATTTATATTAAGACTGATGGCCCAATATCATCTCGTACTTTGCAATTATTACCCATCCATTTTTGATTCACCTCAATGTTGATCTACAACCATCCATTGATAACTTGAAATTTCTTACGTAATATATTGCCACTAGGGCTTACGTTGCATCATGGAATATTTGAAGTGATGATTTTTTTTCCTGATCCACCTGGGTGATACGATATTACACTTACATAACCGTATTTCACCGCATCCCTATGTGATTCACCTTATGTTGGTATTTTAATCCTTTCCAATTCATGAGCTCCCTTTCTTTTTTTCGTCAGATCATTACTCAATCGAAGGCCCAAACATCATCCTTTATCTATCATAATCACACTCCCATTCTACAACATTCCATCTCTTCTAAATTATATTAGTCTTAGACTCCTTTGAGTTCATTCAGGCTATATTGAGCTTTCTATAACTTAGAGGAATCATCAACTCCTTTGTTTTCACAGGCTTAATCTTGAGGACTTATCCATTTTCGTCACCTTCTCATTTTCCTTCTCCTTATCCTTACTCTTGTATTTCTAAGACGTTTTCTTTCTATCATATTTTATCTTGCGATCAATTCCCATGTATTTTCTGGAACATCAAGCGAGACATCACATTGTCTCTAACTCCTTTTTACTCTCTTAGTCAGGCTTTTCGATACCTAGACCATAGGTTGGAAGATATGTTACTGACGATGCCGCTATTATTCCTAGATATTGAATCCCTGCGCTTCTAGCCTTTTATCCGAAGTATGGACTATTCATGATCTTCTGCTTTTGAGTATCTCGTACGTTGTTCACCTTTACCTTAACTTAAAATCTCGCATCATATCTTCTATCTCTTTCATGACTTACCTTCCACCTAGGTGTAATTTACGTCCATAACTTTAAGCTCTATTATAATACTTGCACCTATGGTGCATACACAACTCGGTGGGAGCTTCATACTGATTTGTTATGAGGCTGGTACTTTTCTGTCTGACTTCATCATAGGGACATTATAGAATATGGTTGTCGTACTATCCCTCTTGTACCTCTGATATTAAGAGTGACCCTGTAATGTGCTCAATCACGATTTCTATAATTTTTTGGTTCCAATAAACAGATTCCTGATTTACTTCGTTGATGTACTCTTTAGATTCCTCCTTCTTCTGATTAGCCTTTATGTAGGCTTAAGCTATCTCTTCATCTGCGGTTCATGGTATTAGTTATTACTTTAACCTTTATGGACGCTGAGGAATATCCATGATACAATCCTTTTATAATTCAATCCTTCGTCTATGACCTGGGCTCAATTCTTTCTTTTAACGTATACCAGAATCTTCTACGGCTGTATATACTGCATGTATAAAACTCCGAACCCTTAAGTGCGTTCATAACATAACCAACTTTGGATCATTGATCGAATAATTTCTTTTGTACTCTTAGCTTTCTTTCAAGGTATTTTCCTAGTCTTCCTGCCCCCGTGTTGCATCCAAACTTAGCTTATCTTAGTGCCCACAAATGCCAGAGTTTTTATGCAACTCATATGATCTCGAATATTACTTTTAATTTTACTTACCATTCATTAGCCATGGTAGGTGCCACTTCCCTTTGGAGTGCTTCCAATGTTGTTGTGAGACTGTTGTTACACAACCATTTCCTCTTTAGGTCGTTGTGCTTTGGTTGAAGCCTTTTTCCTTATTTCCTCAACTAGTCTTTCATTGTGGTACTTATGGGGGAGGATCCTTTGATTCTTGTAAGGTTGCGAGCTTATCACATCATATGCCTGATGTAATTTTTGATGTTCTTCCTCGCCTATAACCCGTAGTTACTTATTCCCACTTCCTTGTGCTTGTAGGGTTACTCCTAAACTAATATTTTGATTGTCTTCATGGCGGCACTTTCAATTCCCCATATTGGGGTTCCCTATGTTTATCTTGCAAGATCTGTTAATTTGTCTGTATTCTCTTGTCTAGCCATTGATATGCTCTTCTTGAATCAACTACTAGTTGCTTGTTGGCCCATTCCCGTATCATTATTTCGCATAATCTTTCTTGGGTCATTTCCTTTGTCTTAACTTGCCTATCTCACTATCTCCTTATTAATCAATAATATATCAGACAGGAACTCTTACTTCCTTTCCCTTACGTCATGTTTGGATAAAACTCTCGTATCGTAGCATAACTGTAGGCTTTGAATAAGTGCAATCTCATCCCTTTTTTGTTTTATCGCGTTCTTCCTTTACCATTCCATAATTACTAGAACTACTTAATTCTGGCGTAATGTCATGTCATTCCATATTCTCGAGTACTAAAAGTTGGAGCTACGACAATCTGCCTATAGATGTTCTACCTCTTCATTTTTGGCATCCTTTCACATCATAGATGACCCTTACTCTCCTTGCGGTAATCCTTTTGTACTAAGGACAACAAAATTCCTTACTTGCGAGGTGACAATTACTATAACTGGCACATAAAATCTCTTAAGCTTAATTTTGCTCACATTTCTTACTTTAAGGATGCGTCTTCCTGAATGACCATTCTCCGAATTTCTCATGAATCTTCTTCCGTTGTCCATTCTATTATTGCCGGTACGAAATATGAAATTCTCATGATGTCGACCATTATCAAATCACTAAATCCCAAATTCATGTTTACTTTATCTTCTTCACCAGCTCATACTGATCTCTATTATTCTGGGGTTTAACTCTCCCTTCGAGTAGTCGCGTTGGAGTCACGAACATATTTCTCGAAACGAGGATATAAATTTATGGCCTATACTCTTTTGTTATCTCAAGGCCTGGCTCCTCTCGTCTTTTCCTTCACTTGACTATATATCCTATAATACCGTCATTCATTTTTTTTTCTGTTGTCATCCATGCATCACATCTTACTCATAACGCTTCATTAACTCTCTTCTCATTTTCTGGTAACATTTCTGGCTAGCACTTTATTTTGAAGATTTCCACAGGATATTCCATTGCTTTTAGCTCCCCTTGCTCTGTCTACTGGATCTTCGGGTTTCCCAATATTCTTTCTTTACTAGGGACGAGAGACATACTAAGATAATATTTATCCTTTCAAGGTTTTCAGTGCCTGTCTATAGTACTCATATCTAGCTGTATTATTTCAGAGTGTATCATCTGGGTGTCTCACAGGGAGATTTTGTTAGCACATTTACAATATCCTTCGGAAATGTCAACTAATGCAAGCAATCCCACTATCATCTTGGGTTACTCTAACCCCAACCGAATGCTGCTATCCTATCCTTCTCTTAAACCATATCCGTTTGCTCCCATAGGGCATGACTGAGATAGGTGTGGCCGATTGTACGTACATTTGTTACTGTTGAAGGTAACTCAAAATGCTTATATCTCCCTTACTGAATGGTAAATAGTGATAATCTTTATTAACTGGGTACCTGGTACCCTTCTTCACCTTGCTTCTTTTGCTTGCTGAAACTTGTGTCTAACTTCCGATTCCTTTTTACCGTAACAGTGAATAAGTATCCTTTCCTAAAATCTCCTTACCAATAACCTTACATATTTAGTACACACATGATCTGTTGAAGACCTCACATTTACTAATCATAAGAAAGATGCAAAATCGAGTTCCTCTAACTCAACACTTGCACAACTATATCTCTTATCGATCGTCTTTCTGAATGCAGGCATCATCTTATTACGAATAAAATAAAAGTTCGGAATTTGAATTCTTATAAGTGAGCTCTACCACACGATCTAGAGTAAGAAGAAAGAGTGACAATCCTAAATGCCCTGTAGCCTCCTGCTTATAAGTGTGGTGCACGACACACCCATAAACAAGACTCTAGTAGACACGGCTTGTAGACTCCCTAGGATAGAACTGCTCTGATACCACTATTGTCATGACCCAAACCTATGGGCCGTAACGGGCACCCGGTACCTTACTCAACCGAGTACCAACATAACGTATCTTTTCATGTCATACTTATCATAGAAAACTGAGCCAGAAGGCTGCCGTGAGATAAGTAGAATACAACATGTGATACCAATTTATACCTAAGACATACGGGGCCTATAAGACCAAAATAACTACTCGTATACTGAACATATGCCATACAATCTATTACGTACATGACATCTGTCTACAAGCCTCTAAGAATACATAATTTTCATAAAGGTCGGGATAGAGCCCCGCCATACCAAACAATACATGTCTAAATCATACTAACCAAACAAGCAACTCCTAAGCAAATTGAGCGCACCAACATCTTCCGCTGAGCTGATAGCCTACTTGGAGGTCTCTCGACCTGTCTATTGGGACCTGTGAGCATGAAACACAGCGTCCCCAGGAAAAATGGACGTCAGTACGAAATAATGTACTGAGTACGTAAGGGAATATACTGAAAGCTGAAACTGAATTGATAATATAATAATTGCAAATAGCTGGAAGTCAAAGATAATCTGAAGATATGCTTACCTGTTGATACTAACTCAACTCTCTTAATATAGTAATTAAAATAGCTGTCTGGCCCTATAAGGCTCGATATTATATATAACTGCTCTGCCGTAGTAGGCTCGCTCATAGGCGCTCAGCCATACTAGGCTCGCTCATAGGCGCTCAGCCATACTAGGCTCTGTATCTCAACTAACTGGGCTCGCTCATAGGCGCTCAAACATAGTAGGATTGGCATATAACTTACCATCTAATCAGAGGTTGCCCAATAGGGGCTGCCCATCGATTATAGCTCGATGGTAATGAAAATAATTTAATACTGTATATAAACTCTCTGCTCTCTTGACGGGAAGAAGGAGATGCTCAATTGAATATGAATTCCCGATAAGGAGAATATTATAACTTACAAAACTAGGAAAATATACGTAACTTGGGAGACTAGAAAAATATATGTAAATTTCGGGATATGAATTTTTCTTTATGCCTCATTATCAAACTTGTGTAATTACGAGATCATGCAAAATGAAGGAAGAGCTTAGCCTTAACATACCTGGAGTGGGAATAAATCCATAGATGTTCCCAGAAAAGGTTGCACCGTTCTCCCTTAGAATCGAAACTCCCAAGTTGCTATAGTATCAAGACATTTTGCATGAATTTTGTTGAAGTTATTTACGTTTCTATAACTAATTTGTATGACATCTTTCATAAAATGAATAATGAATTGGAATTTTTTGTTATTTGATCTTTGAATTCATGTTACTGATGTTAGAATTGTTTGTCATTTGATTCAAGAATATTGTCCGTTCTTTGTTGGAATGAAATTTCCCGTTCTTGAATCTATTTGGATTTTTGAGTGAAGTCTTATAATCAATGAAGACTACAATCCAACTTTTAAAGTCTTTGTAGTTTTGTACGTAAGTGTAATTACAAATGATTCTTAGATGCCACCTTTCAAATTGTGATATGAGTCATTCCAATTGCATGGGGGTTACCACCTCATGATTTTTTTTAATACTTATCCAATATATCCCCAAATAATTAGGTAATGTCTCGTTACCTGGTAACTAACCAATTACCCGTATAATTAAGAATTATCTCAACTTACTTAAAATACTACTCTCTTTTAACATACCTTGTACACCTTACTAGCATGGTCATGTAGTACCTTGTATGGCACTTGTCCATAAATATCGAGTATTAACACTCAACCCGTATTTTATCTTAATATGTCAAACTTGGACGAAAAATTGATTTGTTTAAAATAGCATAATCCATATAATCTCCAAATAATCTCTTTTCTTGGACTAATGTCAATTACCTTACGATAAATTTACAGTACAATACTACAGGGTGAAACATCATCGTAATTTAATACTGCAAGATGTAGAAACATCATAACATAATACTATGAGACGTAATATCGACCTAATATTGCGGGGCGTAACAAGGTTACAACATTAGATACACACCACCACCTGATCAACTGATATACGTTGATGATTTGCCCACAGTGGCCGAGATGATATGATGGGATGCCCTCAGAGGCTTAATGATGTTATGAATGCATATACCCATGCATGATATGACATTTATACGCATATGCATGACATTATAATATTAAATGATTCACAGAGCTATTCAAATATACATGTTTGAATTTTTTACTCCATGTTTCTCTTATGTCTATTATTCACTGATTTTCATTCCTTACATACTCGGTACATTATTTGTACTGACATCCCTTTTGCTTGAGGACGCTGTGTTTCATGCCCGCAGGTCTCGGTAGATAGGTCGAGAGTCCTCCAAGTAGGCTATCAGCTCAGCGGAACATGTTGGTGCGCTCCATTTGCTCCGGAGTTGCTTATTTGGTCAGTATGATTTGGACTTGTATTGTTTAGTATGGCGGGGTCCTGTCCCGACCTTTATGGTATTTATCTACTCTTAGAGTATTTTAGACATATGTCATGTACATAAAAGATTGTAAGGCCCTGTCGGCCTATGTTTAGTGTACGAGTGGTCATTTTGGTTTTATAGGCCCGTATGTCTTATGTATAAGTTGGTATTACATGTTTTATTCTAAATGTCCCACGGCAGCCCTACCGTCTCATTTACCTATGATTGTATGAAATGAAAAGATACATTATGTTGGTACTCGATTGAGTAAGGTACTGGGTGCCCATCGCGGCCCATCAGTTTGGGTCGTGAAAAAAGTGATTTGTCATGCCCCGAGCTTTGGGGCGAGACCGGCACCTGATGCCTCATCTATCCTTGGTACCAATTTGTGACTCAGGATCTTTGGACATAAAGTGTCATACTTTGGCCAGGGGCCACATTGCAAGACAATTTGCGAAGCGAAATATAAAACTGAGTGGAAACTAACGCTGACTAAATGTCAATTCAAAGCTGGGCAGGCAAGGCCGTCATAACTACTACAATTGATAAGCCAACAAAATATACATACAGGGCCTACCAGCCCAACATACTGCACTAACTGATAGGATATGTCTACAAGCCTCTACTGCTGGATGTACTGTGATCAGACCATGGCCTCGATCTACCCATCACCTATATATATATATATATATATATATATATATATATATATATATATATATATATATATATATAGTATGTACACAAAACTCTAGACACGACAACTCTGAAGGACATGGAGCTTACCGATAAAGCTGAACTCGGGCAACACCTACTAATAAGGTCTACCAGTCTGTCTGTCTGAACCTGCACGCATGAAATGTAGTGTCCCCCAATAAATGGACGTCAGTATGAAATAATGTACCGAGTATGCAAGGCAATAAAATAACTGAAAGCTGAAACTGAACTGATAATATAATAATTGAAGGCAACTGGAAGTCAAAGATAATCTGAAGATATGTTTACCTGCTGATACTGACTCAACTCTCTCAATATAGTAAGTAAAATAGTTGTCCGGCCCTATAAGGCTCGGTATATATATATAAATGCTCTGCCGTAGTAGGCTCGCTCATAGGCGCTCGGCCATACTAGGCTCTGTATCTTGACCAACTGGGTTCGCTCATAGCCGCTCGGCCATAGTAGGCTCGGTATGTATCTTACCATCTGATCGGAGGTTACCCAATAAGGGCCTACCCATCGATTATAGATCAATGGTAATGCGAATACCGTAATACTGTATATATAGATTCTCTGCTCTCTTGACTGGAAGAAGATAATACTCAATTGAACATAAAGTCCCGATAAGGAGTATACTGTAACTTATGAGACTAAGATAAAGTATATAAATTCGGGAGTATGAACTTCTCTTTATGCCTCGTTATCAAACACATGTAATTACAAGATCATGCCAAAATGAAGGAAGGGATTAGCCTTAACATACCTGGTGTACGGAAAAATCCGTGTGATATTCTTGAGAAGGTGAGAAGGTTTACACCATGCTCCCTTAAAATTGCAAAATCTCACGTTGCTTACGATACTACGAAACCTCTGTTTGAATTATTAAAGATCCTCAGCTTCATATTGCCTTCAACATTGGCTTCAGGTTGCCTTTTTCATTAGCTTCAGATGTCTCATGTAGAGCCTTCTCTATTCTCTCAAATGTTGAAGATATGTATCTTTTAATTTGTTAAAAGATATGTAGCCTCTTTGAATTTCAAGACTTTTCTTTTAATTCATTGCCACCTAACCCAACATGATTAATGAGTCATTTGTTTCGGGTAGTGTCTTGCTTCCACGTAGGGGTGGGGAGGGGTTTTAATCTTATCCCATAACCAATTGGTTAATTAGGTAATATCTCATTGCCCGATAATTAACCAATTATCCACATAATTAAGAATTATTCAAAATTACTTAAAATTCTACTGATTTTTAATACACTTTATACATCATACTATCATGGTCATATGGTACCTTGTATGGTGCTAGTCCATAAATATCGGGTATTATTACTCGGACCGTATTTTATCCCGAATCGACAACCTTCAACGAAACTCATTTTCTTCTATTTGCTTACCTTCTCTCCTTCACGAATTTACTCATCATGTGTTTGAAATAGCATAGTTCTTATAATCTCAAGAAAATCTCATCCCCAAGTCTACGTCAATTAATTAAAGACGAAACTTTAACGTACGAAAAATGCGAGATGTAACATCCTTCCCCCCTTAGAAACATTCGTCCTCGAATGTCTACTCTCAGATACCTTGGGAATTTTTTTACAGAGTCTCCTCCGTACACTAGACTAAAACCACTCTGCACGTAGCCAGAAAACATAATATACATGCCAAACTTGACCTCACACAACCGTCTAATATAAATTCTGAAAGTAAAAAATAAGAGCTTACCTTATGATTTACCGGCCTGAATAGAGCTGTGCTGCGGTATCCCACCTCGAGCCATATCTTCAGTTTGAAATAGGTGGGGGTATTTACACTTCATTTCTTCCTCCGCTTCCCACGTCATCTCTTCCACGTTCTTTCTTCTCCGTAAAACCTTCACGGAGGCTATTTCCTTATTCCGTAGCTTGCGGATTTGTCGGTCTAGGATGGCAACTAGAATTTCCTCGTATGACAAGTCCTCCGTAATTTGTACATCATCAGTGGGCACCAATCCATTAGGATCGCCAATGCACTTTCATAGCATGGATACGTAAAAAACTGGATGGAAAGACTCCAATTATATGGGCAATTCTAACTCATAAGCTACTTGACTCACTCTCCGAATGATCCTATAAGGCCCAATATACCGTGGGCTAAGCTTTGCCTTCTTTCCAAACCTCATCACACCCTTCATAGGTGACACCTTTAAGAATACCCAGTCATTAACCCCGAACTCTAAGTCTCATTTCCGCACATAAGAATATGACTTCTGACGACTCTGAGCTGTCAACAGTCGCTCCAGGATAAGCTTTATTTTTCTATGGCCTACTGAACCAGGTCCGATCCATGTAACCCATATTCTCCAACATCAAACCACCCTATAGGAGATATGCACTTACACCCATATAAAGCCTCGTACGGAGCCATCTGGATACTAGAGTGGTAACTATTATTATATGCAAACTCGATAAGAGGTAGATGTTCATCCAAACTTATTTTAAAATCCAACACACATGCTCGTAACATATCCTTGAGCATTTGAATTGTGCGCTCGAATTGTCCATCAGTTTATGGATGAAAAGCTGTATTGAGATTCACCTGAGTTCCTAGACCTCTATGAAATGACCTCCAAAAATGTGCTATAAACTGGGCCCCACAGTTAGATATGATAGATATTGGTACTCCGTGTAGTCGCACTATCTCCTTAATATATAATTTTGCATAATCTTCTGTTGTATATGTAGATCTGACCGGTAGGAAATGAGCTGATTTTGTGAGCCTATCGACTATCACCCATATGGAATCGAACTTACGATGAGAACGAGGTAAACCCGTGATAAAGTCCATGTTTATCGCCTCCCATTTCCATGTCTGATCTCTATGGTCTGCATTAGCCCTTCGGGCTTCTGGTGCTCTATCATCACTTGCTGACAACTAGGACACTGAACGACATACTCAGCAATGTTCTTCTTCATATCATTCCACCAGTACACATCCTTAATGTCATGATACATCTCCGTCGACCCAGGATGAATGGAGTAGCACGAATAATGTGCCTTTGACATAATCCTGTCTCGTAGCCCTGCTACATCTGGAACATACAAACGACCCCTGTATCTGAGAACCCCATCTCCCTTAAGCTCTAATAACGGCTTCTTTTGCTGCGGAACTCGCTCTCTCAACTTGACCAACTCTGGGTCCTCATACTACCTCTCCTTTACTTCAGTTATGAGGGATGAATTTGCAGTATTTTGGAGTACAACTCTACCATTGCAAGAGTCTACTAACAAAACCCCCAAACAAGCCAATTGATGAATCTCCCTAGTTAATTGTCTTTTCTCGGCCTCTACATGTGCTAAGCCACTCATGGATTGGCGACTTAAGGCATCTGCTACCACATTAGCTCTCTTTGCTTGAAGATATATGTCACGCCCCGAACTTGGGGGCGAGACCGGCACCCAGTGCCTCACCTATCCTTGAGTACCAACTTGCGACTGAGGCACTCTGAACATGTGATGTTAGACTTTGGCCATAGGCCACATTGCAAGACAACTGCGAATGCTAACTAAATATTAATATGAAGCTGGGCCGACAAAGCCTTCATAATTATTGCAGCTGACAAACCAACCAAATATACATACAAGGCCTACAAGCCAACCATATTGCACTAACTGAAAGGATATGTCTACAAGCCTCCACTGATGGATATACTATGATCGGAACAGCTCCCTGACCTACTCATAACATATATACATATATATACAAGATTTATATAAAGCTCTAGATCCGGCAACTCCGAAAGGTATAGAGCTTACCAATCAAGCTGAACTCGGGCAACACTTAATGAGGAGGCCTAAACGTTTATCTATCTAAACCTGCACACATGAAATGTAGTGCCCCAGAAAAGGGACGTCAGTACAAAATAATGTACCGAGTATGTAAGGCAATATACTGAACGTTGAAACTGAACTGATAATATAATAACTGCAAGTAGCTGGAAGTCAAAGATAATCTAAAGATATGCTTACCTGCTGATACTGACTTAACTCTCTCAATATAGTAAGTAAAATAACCGTCCGACCCTATAAGGCTCGGTATATATATAACTGCTCTGCCGTAGTAGGCTCGCTCATATGCGCTCAGCCATACTAGGCTCTGTATCTTGAACAACTGGGCTCGCTCATAGGCGCTCGACCACAATAGGCTCTGTATATAACTTACCATCTGATCAGAGGTTGCCCAATAGGGTCTTGCCCATCGATTATAGCTCAATGGTAATGAAATTACTATAATACTGTATATATATACTCTCTGATCTCTTGACTGAAAGAAGGAAATACTCAATTGAATATGAAGTCCCGATAAGGAGAATATTGTGTCTTACAAAACTAGGAAAATATACGTAAATTTCGGGACATGAATTTTTCTTTATGCCTCGTTATCAAACTTGTGTAATTACAAGATCATGGAAAATATAAGCTCTTAATATACCTGAGCCAATTCTGCTAACAACCCCCTACACACTTCAATTGTGACAACACGTAACAACGGACCATTGTAGGAAAATAATCTGTATGATATTCTTGAGAAAGATTATACCAGGCTTTTTTAAAATTTCACATCCCGTTACTATTATGTCGTATAACTTCGGACGAATTTCTTGTTGGAACAATAACATTTCCATTCTTTTCTTCATGAATTGTTGAAGATGTTGAAGAGGCTTAATGAATTGTTGAAGACGTTTCCTTCAAATTGTTGAATTATTGATATTGAAGACGTTTCCATTCTATTGTTATATTCTTTGCAGAATGTCTTTTAAGATATTAGGAAAATGATTCTTGAACTAGGAAGGTTATATTTAATTTTTTTTAGGTGGGTCCCACATTTGGGGTTTAATTAATCCAAAATTGCCCTACATTGCTACCTTACTTTCAAGACCAAATAGTCTCCATTTGTTCAAGGCATTGCTGCCACTTTTGGGTGATTAAGTTCTTATCCAAATACTTTAATTAATCAACTATAATTATTAATTAACTAGGTAATGTCCCATTACCCAATAATTAATCAATTGACCACATAATTAAGAATTATCTCCATTTACTTAAAATACTACTTACTTTTAACATACCTTATACACCTTACTATCATGGTCATGTGGTACCTTGTATGGCACTAGTCCATAAATACCAAGTATTTTAGCTCGGACCGTATTTTATTCCAACATGCCAAAATTGGACGAAAATTTATTTTCTTTGACTTGCTTCCCCTCTCACCTTCACGAATTCACTCATTACTTGTTTGAAATAGCATAATCCTTAAAATATCCATATAATCTTTTCCTTGGACTAATGTCAATTATCTTAGGACAAATTCAATGTACAATACTATAGGGTGAAACATCGTCGTAATTGAATACTGCGAAGCGTAACATCATCGTAATATAATACTGCGAGATGTAATATCAGTGTAATATTGTGGGGCGTATTATCATTCCCCCCTTTGGAACAGACGTCCTCGAATGTTGATTGATTCCCTTATCATTTTCATAACTTATTGCTCTTCTAAATACCTCAATACTCTCCTTGCCATTTAGGCAGTTGTTCTGTGAATAAATCGCAAGTCCAGGGCATTCCCCCTTTAGGCCTTTTTCCCACGCCATGACTTGCGATGAGTTCCTTACAATCTTATAACTGTTGCTACCTTCTATCTTGCAGCCTCTATGATACTGACCTTGTAAGTGTGCCTATGCGACTCTTCTCTCCTTTTTCCTCCAGCTTTTAGCCTATCTCTAGGCCTTACTTTGTAAACATATACAAGGCTTAATAGGATGCCTTTCCGGGCATCTATAGGTGTACTGAAGTCGCTCGGTACTTTGTTGAACTTACGAATATTGCTATACCTTATTTCATAGACTCGTTTATCCATTCATATGACTTGACTGCATCAAGGTAGGTCATACTCTACCATAACTCTTACTTCAATTTATCGTTACTGAGGTATACCACCAAACTCCAGGTTACTTATGTTGCTTATCCTATAAGTATAAAGCTCAGTCCTTTAATGCTTCTTCATTACCGTTCATCTTAATATTGATGGCCTAATCTCATGTCATACTTTGTAACTTGTATCTTTTCATTGGTACCTCAATGTTGATCTACTATCCACCACTTGAAGACTTGAAACTTCTTACGTAATACATTATCGCTAGGGTCAACGTCTCATCGGGGACATCTGGCGTAATTAGATTGATCCACCTAGGGGTGATACTATACTTCCATAACCGTACTTTATAGCATCCCAATGTGACTTACCTTATATGGGTATTTTAGTCCCTTACAATTCATGAAATCCTCTTCAAGTCATTATTCAATCGAAGGCCCAAATGTCATCCTTTATCCATCACAATCACACCCTTTTTCCACTACCAGGCAACATTCTATCTTTTCTAAATGCTACTAGTCTTAGACTCCTTTGAGTTCGTTCAAGCTATATTAAGCTTTCTAAAACTGTGAGAAATCATTAGCTCTCTTGTTTTCACGAGCTTAATCCCGAGAACTTACCTGTTTCTCGTCACCTTATCATTTTCTTGTCCTTGTCCTTATTCTTGTCTTCCTAAAACCTTGTTGCTTTTACCATACTCTTGATTGCGTCCTATGTATATCTATTTATACTACTTGCAACCTTCCTTCAACTTGCTTGCATCATAGATTTCCTTATGTTATTCTGGAACATCAAGTGAGACATCACATCGTCTCTAACTCTTCTTTACTCTCTTAATTAGTCTCCTCGATACCTGGAAACCATAGGCTGGAAGACATGCCTCTAATGATGCCGCTATCATTCTTGGATACTGAATCCCCGTGCTTTTAGCCTTCTATCCAAAGTATGGACTATTCACAACCTTCTACATTTGAGTATCGCGCACGTTGTTCACCTTTACCTTACTTTCCTTAAAATCTCGCATCGTATCTTTTATCTCCTTCATGACATCCCTTCCACATAGGTATAATTCATGTCAATAACTTGAAGCTCTATTATAATACTTTTACCTCTCGTGCATACACAATCTGGTGGGAGTTTGGTACTGACTTCTTATGAGGCCGGTACTACCGGTTTTACCGTAGAGCTGTATAGAATATGGTTGTTGTACTATCCCTTGGGTACCTCTAATATTAAAAGTGATCCTGTTATGTTCTCAATCATGATTTCTATAATTTTCTGGGTCCAATAATCAGATTCTTGACTTACTTCGTTGATGTAACTCTTTAGTTTCCTCTTTCTTCTGATCAGCCTTTATGTAGGCTTAAGCTATCTCCCGATCTGCGGTTCATGTTATTAGTTATCATGTTTAGCCTTTTTATAGACGTTGAGGAATATCCATGATACAATCCTTTAATAATTCAATCCTTCGTCTATGACCTGCGCTCAATTCTTTCTTTTAACTTATACCGGAATCTTCTGCAGCTATATATGCTGTATGTATAAAACTCCAAACTCTTAAGTGCGTTCATAACGTTACTAACTCTGGATCATGAATCGAATAATTCTTTTTGCTCCATCTCGGCTTTCTTCAAACGTAAGCAATTACTTTTCCTGGTCTTTTTGCCCCCTTTTTGCGTGAATACTTAGCTTATCTTGGTGCCCATGCATATTTGAATTCCATACAACTCATATGATCTTGAATATCACTTTTGATTTTACTTCCCGTTCATCAGCCACAGTAGGTGCCATTTTCTTGTGGAGTGCATACAATGTTGTTGTGAGACTTTCGTTATAAGACCATTTCCTCCTTAGGTCACCCAGCTTAGGTTAAAGCTTCCTTCCTTACTCCCTCAGCCAGTTTTTCATTGTAGTAGTTAGGGAGGACCCTCTGATTCTTGCAAGGCTACGAGCTTATTATATCGTATACTCGGCATAATGTTTGTTGTCCTTCCTCGCATATAATTGTCCGTAGTTACTTAGCTCAACGCCCTTGTACTTGTAGGGTTGCTTCTGAGCTGATATTTTGATTGTCTTTCCAGTGGCACTCTCTTTTATTCGCGTAACATTCATACGGTACCTTTAACTACCCCGACTCCTATCTAAATATATCTCAAGTATGATAATGATATTACTGTGAGCCTAAATTCATTATTGTGACGCCCAAAAAAAAAACCAAAGAGCGCGACGACGCTCAACCGAGTAAACTGGACTGAGCAAGCCTATTAGATTTCATTCTACCCAAACTAATTCACGAGTAAAAGGGATATGAACTCCATTAATCAAATTCTGGAAGTATTTCATTATGACTTCCATTTCATTTCCATTAACAACTTCATTCATATTAATAAAATATTACACGTTTATGGATTTAATGAAAAACATATTTGTTTGCTAAATACCAACATTTCTATCTCCATTCCCAACATTAGGCACCACCCACAAACTGTCTATGGAGCCTCTAAGTACAACGGAAGGGTAATAAGGAAATGCTGGTAACAAGGCTCCGACTATACCTCAAAACATGGTAAGAAAGTGAACAATAGATACATGAGGAACAAAAGGTTCAAGACCCCAGAATGAAGTGGGGCTCACCAAGTCAGCTGGGAAGTGTATACTGCTATCACTAATCACTGCCGCCTACCGTGGAACCACCTGCATCCATTAAATATACAACACCCCCGGAAAAAGGGATGTTAGAAATGTCGAATAGTACTAGTATATATAGCTAAAAGTCCTGTATCAAAATAGAATGTCCATACAGGCAAAGACAACACATAGAGAACAGTAAGTCGCAATTAACAATATCCAAATAACCAATTGAAACATAACGATTTTCAAAGTACGAAAATAGTACACACACACACACACACACACACACACACACATATATATATATATTGGTTGGGAGATCATTAGCACCGATTACCATCGTCTTTGTTAGCACGGATTCTGATCATGCCCGATTGGCTAGGCCATCTCCCCACAAACAATGTGGTTTGACATAGATGCGAAAGAAAGTTGTTACAAGAGTAGTACCACCATGTGCGTAACATGGAGTCTGATCTCCACCCGATCAGCTAGGCTGCCTTCCCACATATGTCGTGTGGGTTGGCTTTTTCTTTTCGAATTCACAGGTAACCATTTCATCCCAATTTAGGGAAATAATCACAATTTCATCCCAAATCACAATCCACCCCTACACCGACACGTGTAGTTTTAGGCGTGAGCCTTATGACCCACCCTTCCTCAGTTTTGTTAATGATGCTCCCAAAAACATTTTTATACTCAGTTTGCACACAAAGGTAACACACATATATAGAAACGTATGCATCTCAGAACTTTTCACATTGTACAAATCTTTTATTAGCATTTTCAACCTCTCACCATAACAATGTTCTATTGGCTCTTTGGGCCTTTCACAAGTTTCGTTATTCATGGAACGATGGCCGCATTTTATTTATATCCCAGACTTACACTTCATTTAATTTCAAGGATCACCACCAAATTCCAGCATATAGAGCATTCCATAAATTGTATATATCAAGTGCGTTAGTAATGGAAATTTTAACACAAAGATTTATTTCCAAATAAAGAGATATACCAACTTAATAAACAAACCATACGTTAAACATCTAACTTTTCATATAAAGCTTATTCGGAATAATCAAGTTTATATGTTTATAGGGGATAACCCAGGATGTAGAAATTAGGGATTTTGAGCCAACCATACTTAAGCTTTACAGAAACATTATGGAATTCAATTCCGAGAGAGAAAGTTTAGCCAACATACCTCGACTGGGTCTTATTCCTAATTCTTACGACAATTTCCGGAATCCTTTAGCTCTTTAAATCTATTTGACAAAATAGAACAATCAAATTAGAATTAGGAATTGGATCATAATCCCAGCTCACTTGAGCATTATACCTAGAATTATGAGTTTGCGAAGGTCCCATTCCCCATTTATTTCTATCTTTGATTTTACTTTTCCACACATAGTTTAGAGCTTCATGCATGCAAGGTCTCTATCCTTATCTCCATGGACTACCCTAATAATGGCCCATTTTAGCTAATCATGGAATTTAAAGCTGGTGTGGTAGAAACTTACCTCTTAGAATGAAGAAATTGGTATCCTATTTGATTAGTTCCAAGATTTCGGTGGTGATGGAGGATCAATTTGATGGAATTGGGACCTTCTCTCTAAAACCCTCTCTTTTCTTACTCTAAATTATCAGGAGAATGGTTTAAAAAGGTGGGGGATGTGTTTTTATATGGTCTGGGGTCGGGTTTAAAAAACAAGAAAATGGGGTGCCCCCACACAGAGATGCAACCGCAGAATGAGTATGCGATCCACAACGTTGCCGCAAAAAGAGCCTCAATAGAGGAAATTTTCTGACTGGGTATGCGACCGTTATGCGGCCTGCATACATGTTCTATGGTCGCATAATGCGCCGCAAAACTCCCCTTGCAAAACTCTAAGGCAGATATGCGATGGATTATGCGTCCCGCATATTAATTATGCGATCGCATTTTAGGCCGCATAATTGGCCTCAAATTTGGCCAGTTTTCTGATTCACTCTATGGCCATTATGCGGTCCGCAGAGTGATTATGCGACCGCATAATGGGACGCAGAAACGCACTCTTTCACGAACATTTTTTTCTAAGTCCGAAGGGTACTGTTCAATCCAAAGGGTTCGAACCTCGGTCAGCTTGCTCGCAGCAAAGAATTTTTACTATAATAACGCAGGAATCTAACTCGACACCACGAAATCCCGATCTTTGGGTTAAGAATTTTACAGGTCCTTACAACTATATTGGGTTTTACTATGTTTATCTTGCACGGTATCCTGATTCGTCGGTAACCACCTTTCTAGCCATAACTAGGCTCTTCCTGAATCAAATGCTAATTACTCATTGTCCCATTCTCATATTAATATTCCACATAATCTTTTTTGAGTTACTCCTTTTGTCTTAACTTACCTCTCGCAATAGCTCCTTATTTATCAAAATATCTGGGTAGAAACCCTTACGTCGTGCTTACATAATGTTCTAGAATCATAGCATATCTGTAGCATTCGGAGAAGTGCAATCTCATTCCTTTCTCATTTTTATCGCATTTTTCCTTTACCATTCCATAATTACTAGAACCACTTAATTCTGACTTAATGCCACATCACTCCATATTCCCCTATTTAGGGGAATACTAAGAGTTGGAGCTATGATGACCTACCTACAGATGTTTTACCTCTTCATCTTTGGCATCCTTTCACGTCATCGATGACCCTTACTCGCCATGCGGTAATCCTTCTGCAACAAGGATAATGAAATTCCTTACTCGGAGGGCTGCACTTAGTGTAACTGGCACATACAGTCCCTTAAGCTTAGCTTTGCTCACATTCCTTGCTTTAGGGAAGCGTTTTCCTGAATGACCATTCACTGAATTTCTCATGAATCTTCTTCTGTTATCCATTCTATTATCACCGGAATAAAATAAAAAATTCTCATGATGCCGACTATTATCAATCACTCAGTCCCTAATTCACTTTAGTTTATCTCGTTTACCAATCCATACTGGTTCTATTACTCTGGGGTCTAACTTTTCCTTTTGGTAATCGCGTTAGAGTTGAGAACTTATTTCTCGAAATGAGGACATGACTGTATGGCCTATACTGTTTTGCTGTCCTAAGGCCTGTCACCTCTCGTCTCTTCCTTCACTTGACTATAGATTCTGTAGTACTGTCATCTTTTGATCTACTGTTGTCATCCATGTATCATATCTTACTCATAATGCTTCATTAACTCTTTTCTTATTTCCCGCTAACATTTCTGCCTATCACTTTATTCTGAAAACTCGAACAAGACATTCTTTTTATTTTAGCTCCCCTTTGCTCCATCCAGTGGCTCTTCGGGTTGCTTAACGTTCTCGCTCTACTAGGGACGCGAGACACACTAAGGTAATATTTATCCCTTCAAGGATTCTAGTGTCTATCTTCTATCTTTATAGTACTCATATCTAGCTGTACTATTTTAGAGTGCGCCGTCTGGGTGTATTACAAGGAGATCTATTAGCACATTTGCAATATCCTTCGTAAATGTCAACTAACGCAAACAATCAATTCACCATTTTGGGTTACTCTAACTCCATCCGGATCCTGATATCCCGTCCTTTTCTTAATCTACACCTGTTAGCCCCCAATAGGGTATAACTGAGATGGGTGTGGCCAATTATACATACCTCTGTTACTGTTGAGGGTAACTCACAATGGTTATATTTCTCTTCCTGAATGGTAAATAAGGATAATTTTTAACTGGGTACCTCGTAACCTTCTTCACCTTGCTTATTTTACTTGCTGCAACTCGTGTCTAACTTTTGATTCCGTTATTCCTTTTTACTATAAGAGTGGATAAGTAATCTTTCCTAAAAGTTCCTTATCAAGAACCGTACACCTTTTAGTACATGCATGATCTACTGAACCTCTCATTTACTCATTGTCACGACCCAAAATCCATAAGGTCATGATGGCACCGTACATCATCGTCAGGCAAGCCAATCATTAATTAATCGAAATAGTTTCTGGTTTGACATTTATGAAAAAAAAAACATTTCCTTTCACTATATTTCATACTAACTAAATAAAATTCTGTTAAGTAAAACAATGGTTTAAATATTACCCTTTAGCAAATATATCCCAACACATCCCGAAACCCTGTGTCACAAGTACATGAGCAATTTCTAAGAATTTATACAATCATCACAAAGCCTGTCCGAAATACCAATTGGACTAGGAAATTTAAAATGGAAACAAATACAGAACGAAGGAGACTCTGTCAGTTGCGGATCGCCTTTGGATGATGCAGCTTGCGTAAGTCTTCGAATCCTCCAAATTACTATGAAAGTACCTGTGCAATAAAAATGCACAGCAAGTGTAGCATGAGTACAAAAACAACGTGTACTCAGTAAGTCGCCCGCCGAACCTCAGAGAGGTAGTGACGAGAGGTTGAATTAGACACTCACTAGGGGCCAGAAAATTAATTAACAGTATAAGATGAACATGATAGGCATGTAAAGGTAGTAAAGCAACATGTATATAAGGCACTGAAATCCAAGTAAATACTGAAAATAAACAAACAGTTACCACTTTCTTATTATTTTCCAAAATATCTTAAATAACTATTTCCTCTTTATTTTCCCCCAATATCATAAATCCACAATTTCTTCTTTATTTTCCCCCAAATATCTTATCACTTCAAAAATTATGAAAAATATTTAACAATTTAGCATGCGCATATGGGATAAGGACAACCGGTCTGAGCCATCATAATAATCATCTATGTGCACTATTGAGGGTCGAACGACCCAAACAATAATATTTATTTCAATCTCGCCGTGGCGTACGGCTCGCTCCCATGAGAGTGGGGGAAATAACACTCCGCTCGCGGAATGTAAATTGCAAAGCAGTCACATACAGTCATGCAAAATCAACAGTCCACCCCGACTATGTCGGGAAAACAAATACTCAAGTAAATGACAAATTTGTCTTTTGAAAACAATAAAATAGTATTTAAACCCCTTTTTGAAATTCACTTGCCAAGTTTTTGTAATGTTTAATAACATAACCTTATACGGAAACACAATTGCCCGCGAAGGAAATCAATTCTCTTTTTAGATGATTTAGAAAATAAACTCTAATCTTCCTTAGTCATTCAATTAAAATTTCGACTATATTAGCAGTCTAATATCACACACAAGGTCAGAGGTACAACATGTAAGGCATGCTAGTGGGTCCTAAGCTACCCGGACATGGCATAATAGTAGCTACGCACGGGCTCCCGTCACCTCGTGCGTACGTTACCCCCGCAGATAGTCACACATACTTAATTAGTTCACCTAGGGGGATAATTCCCCCTCACAATGTTAGAAACGAGACTTACCTCGCTCCGAAATTCCATAACCGGCTTCCAAGCCCTTCTGATGACTCCACCGGACGCACATCGCCCCAAAACTATCCAATTCACGGTAAACCAATGAAAATATACTCTAATAATTACAACAATTCCAAATTATATAATTTCCCAACCTCGCTCGATAAAATGACCAAAATGCCCTCGGGTCCACGTGCCTGGAATCCGAAATTTCTTGATGATAAATTCCACCCATAGCTTTACTAGTTCAATTATACAATTTACTCTAAATTCCATGCTCAAATTCGTGGCTAAAAATCCAAATTACCATTTCTAGGTTTTCTTCAAGATTTCCCAATTCTCCTACTAATTTCCATGTCTAATCCATGCATATAATCTTGTATTTAACTTAGAAAAATGAAGGAATTACTTACGTTGACATCTCATGAAGAAATCCTCTACTTGAAGCCTCCCAAGATCGACCAAACCAAATAAGAAATGAAGAAATGGCCACAGATTCTCGATTTGAAAACATTCTGCTCAGGCCATTTTTCGCACCTGCGATCCAACAATCGCACCTGCGATTTCGCATGTGCGACCAAACCTCCGCACCTGCGACTTCCCTCAGCTCGAGCAAACTTTGCACCTGCGCCCAGTAACCCGAATCTAAGACCTCGCAGGTGCGGAAATACCATCGCACATGCGCTCCCAGCCGGACCATCAATCCTTCGCACCTGCGGCCAAATCCTCGCAAGTGCGGTCACACTAGATGACAGAAATTTCCAGCCTTCTTCAAACTCTCAACTTGATCCGTTAACCACCCGAAATCCACCCGAGGCCCCCGGGACCCCGTCCAATTATACCAACCTGTTCCAAAACATAATGCGGACTTGCTCGAGGCCTCAAATCACATCAAACAACATCGAAACCACGAATCGCACCCAAATCCCAACTTATGAACTGAGAAATTTCCAGCTTCTTCATCCGATGCCGAAACCTATCAAATCATGTCCGATTGACCCCAAATTTTGCACATAAGTCATATTCGACATTATGGACCTGCTCCAACTTCCGGAATCGCATTCGGACCTTGATATCAAAACTTCCACTTCTATTCGGATTTCTCAAAAACCTTCAAATTCCTATCTTTAGCCAAATGACTTCAAAATGACCTACGGACATCCAAATTCACTTCCGATCGCGCTCCCAACTCCAGAATCACCATACAAAGCTATTCCCAGACTTGGAATCCCAAACGGACATCAACATCACTGAAATGCGCTTCAAGCCAAACGTATGAAATTCCTTCAAAAATGCTGACTTCCACATTATACGTCGAAACGCTCCCGGGTTATCCAAAACACGTCCGGACATACGCCCAAGTCCGAATTCATCATACGAACCTGCTGGAACCTTCAAATCCTGATTCTGAGGTCGTTTACTCAAAATTCCAATCTTAGTTGATTCTTCCAACTTAAGGCTTCTAGAATGAGAATTTTCTTTCCAAATCAACTCTAAGATTCCCGAAATTCAATTCCGACCACACCTACAAGTCATAATACCTGAAATGGAGCTGCTCATGACTTCAAACCGCTGAACGACACGCTAGAGCTCAAAACGACCGATCGGGTTGTTACATTCTCCCCTACTGAAAGAGACGTTCGCCCTCGAACGTGCTAAGAACTGCTCTGGAGTTATCTGAAATCACTGTTTAACATCTCGAGCAGCTGCCTATGCTACCACAACCCAGTTGAGCACATTAGCTTGATCAAATCTGAAGATTTCTTCTTTTATCCATACAATAAGCTCTGAACTTAGTTCCAACACCGAAAATTCTCTGCCAGGCATTTTTCTACTATATGAACACCGTATCAACTACCACATGACATACCTGAACATAACTACATGCCTTTGCTGAATCAGCACCATGCACCGCATAGCTCATCATCTGACCACAACGACACCCCCTGAACCTAAATAGCCAAAATTCCACGAATCTGATGCTCCCAGTGCACCTCATGATATATATACATACATCCTGCTATAATGCTGACGATACCACCACAAAGAAGGAGATGTGTAGAAATCCATACCCAACTGCAGAGTTAACAAATAACTGAATACCTCATCTTGACTAGAATCATCACCTCATTATGAACCTGAATAATGGTATTTGTTCTTTAATATAAACTTCACATAACCTTATCACACTGATCCCTAATCCGATAATCTCGTCTCACCTAGTATGAACTGCTCAGTCAACAAATCACCCCAAACATGACCAACAGCCTCACATGATACCACATCGCGCCAATAGGCCATAACTCGAACATGATAGATAAGAAATGACTCAGGAAGAGACTATACAACTCATGCAACTGATATGAACTTTTCTCAGAAAATAGGAAGTAAAACATAAGAAAAATAAATATATATTAACCCTTCTCATCATCACACTATTGCAGCGTGCAACCCGATCCAAATAACATACCCGTGGCGGCGTGCCACCCAATCCCATCATAAAACTCACATAAGAAAATATACACGGAGCTGAATTGCTCACTATTACACATTACCGAATATCGGTCACAAGCACGCTAAGTGCATAATACCATCATGGGGAGACTGATAAGTGCAAAAACTCAAGCACGATTGAGGTGCGATATATATATATATATATATACACTCTGGATCCCAAGAGCTATCCTGCTCATATAACATCATCACTACGCGGGACCTTAATACATACAAAAGAATCAAGCCGTTTCACAACTCACATGGCACAATCACAATATCAAATGAATTTGACGGAGACGAGACAACATCTGCTGCTCTAATACCTTTCCAATGAAAAAACACTCTACTAAAAGGAACATGCCTGGCTCATACAGATCCCATAATCATATTTAAATCCATCCAAAAATATCGAGTCTACCTTGCTCGCACCGAACTAAGCTAACAGCTTTACCTGGGTCCACATTAACCCACTTCCTCTCATAATATGCAAGAACAACCATCATACCCGGGACAAACACCCCACAATCCACAACCAAATGAACCGAATGCCTTTCAGGCATAACTTCTCAAATAAACAACATTGCACTTCTTTATACTCAGTCCAAATCTTCAATCCATCAAGTGACTAGATTTCACACTTATACAATCTTTCCATGGTCACGCCCCCCATGACCTTCCACACAAGGTAGCAAGTCTGCACATCCACCACTGGCCATACTATGATGTAAGACAAATCAAGAATCCATAACCTAGGTACAAAGCCTCTTCCACCGAATATCGATCTCAGGTGACACTGAAGATAACACCAACTTACTCTGAATTTTCAAATTACGTTTTCTTGCTCTTCCGAGCTCATGACATCCTTATTAACACCGAACCGCAATCTCGATTTTTAATCCTAGTTACATACTGCTTACCGCACCTAACATGCCAATATGAGGTAGCGCAAGAATTCCATCACAACTTATGAACCACCAATAGGGTGAACACTTCATCATATTGAAACCTTTTACTTAACTCAATTCAAGAGTACCATCTCAACACACGAGTGATTTCCCACAATCACCCAACATGCAAATCCTTAAGTAGTAGTCTATACAACCATAACCCTTTCGGGGTCCGCCTACACCTGACAGGCCATAACACTCAATTGCTCCCATATGAAATCCATTACGACGGCCGACAAGCCTCGCACACACCGGCACGAACCACCTGGATAACTTAATCACATCAAAGGAACCGATCACTGCCGTACATTTACCATTTAAACCATGGCTAATCAATCTATTTGCTTTTAATCATCTTCATTTGCCTCAGGAATCATAGAAACGTCCTTCAACTCATAGCAAACTCAACCCTCACTCATCCTGAGTGACCTTGGTTCACGAGACTATGCTGTCTAAATCCCGCAACCCGTCTCATACCCTCCTGATAATATTTCTACAATTCGGAGTTTATTTCTCTCACTCCTCCAATACTATCCTGCATGCTGGAACATGTCATAGAACATTCTAACCATTCTCCTTTTTCTTAGAAATTACTCTACAAAAGCTCGATTCTCGATCATACTGCTTCCTGAAACCCTTAAACGCAAAATTCTTAACTTCTGAACTCACTAGGACCGCTATTGAGAGTCACCCACTCTGACTGGCCCCGAATACAATCAACTCCAAGGCTCTCCTAGAACAGGAACACCCTTTTCAATGAAACACGTGACCGAGTCACTATCCTGACAACTCACCTATGCCTTAAGAAAAATTCTGAATCTTCCAAAGCCTAACTCTGGTCCGACAGGGCCAACTTTTGCACACATTCATCAAATCCTACGCACAATCACCATATTAATCCTTTCCCTTAGCTGTAATAACTTGCCAACACGCCGACAATCCGCAACCCTATGATAAAACAATCCTGCAACCCAACTGCAGATGGTGGGACTCTCCCACTTATCCCAAAGCTACTCCTTGCACCACTATAGACCTTGCCGAGATCCTTTATCCTTTGATAACATGATCTTGCTCAACCAGTCCGTCCAGTTCCTCCAAATTATCTTGCCAACACTCCCTAAATACTTAAACTCTCTAGCATCATTCACACATTCTGCCTCTTAGCGAATAGCCACTAGAACCTCTCACAGAGACTTGCCAACCATGCCACCGCTAACCTATTCATAGGAGGTAACCCACCTATGTAAATCACTCATGGACACCTTCCAACGACGCTGAAATGTACGCTCTCTGCGACTTCAATACCCCATCCTACGCCCTTCTTCATTTACCAACTTTACTAGTCCGTCCGCTCCTCATGGACATCCATTAAATGCACGACAATATCTTCAAATTCCAAGCTATGATGCCGCTCCCCCACTTTGCGGCTTCTCGACTTCCGCTTCTTACACATGGCCTCCTAGAAATGGAACCACCGCCTAGCCTCACTTCAGGACCATTCTATGTAGCTCTCAAACCAGCAGATCACCATGACTTCAAGCTCTCCGAAGATCATCTTTCTCTAGCTGCCTTCATTATGAGCACTTATCTGGTACTGAACCACCACACCTCGCGGTCTCTGCCAACCGTATTTTTCAATACTCCTTCTCAATACTCTGACCCCACGCAACTGAAGAAACTATAACACCGAAAAACTTAACACATCTCATTCGATGAATGACGACGACTTCACATCACAGGTGCATATCCCACCTTACTTGAAGACACCTAGTCTTACTACTTTATCAACCCCAACAGGACCATTTATAATTCAAATATCTTCCCTCTGCCGAAACTAAAATACCGAAATCTCGAAATCACACTCTGAGAAGACCTCCCCTCAAACCATTCATCAGCCCCAACATATGGGTAAGCATTCTACCATCATATCGACATCGTGCGACAACCAATCACAAGCATCATCACTACCTGAGCATAGCCTTAAGGCTCTCAGAAACACATCTACTGAGCTGAAAAAACATATTGTTCTTTTGCAGGGCCATAACAACAGCCCCAACCAATTACACATGGAAACATCTCGAATTACATCCGTATCACCATTTCAATTCCTCAAATTCTTGATTCATAGCAAGCGCTTCGCGACGCGTAAGATTGAGTAAGAATGAACATAGGCATAATCATCAAAGGAATCAAATCGCACGATGAGGAATCAAGAAGGGAAGTACTCCTAACAGCCCTGTAGCCTCTCGAAGATAAGTACAGATGTCTCCGTACCGATCCGCAAGACTCTATTAGACTTGCTCATAACTCGTGAGACCTATGGGAACCTAACGCTCTAATACCATGTTGTCACGACCCAAAATCCATAAGGTCGTGATGGCGCCAGACATCATCGTCAGGCAAGCCAATCATTAATTATTCGAAATAGTTTCTGATATTAACATTTATGAAAAAAAAATTTCCTTTCACTTTATTTCATCTTAACTAAATAAAATTCTATTAAGTAAAGCAATGGTTTAAATATTACGCTTTAGCAAATATATCCCAACACATCCCAGAACCCGGTGTCACAAGTACATGAGCAATTTCTAAGAATTTATACAATCATCACAAAGCCTTTCCGAAATACAAATTGGACTAGGAAATTTAAAATTGAAACAAATACAGAACGAGGGAGACTCTGTCAGCTGCGCATCGCCTCCGGATGATGCAGCTCGCTTAAGTCTCCAAATCCTCCACGTTGCTATGAAAGTACCTGTGCAATAAAAATGCACATCAAGTGTAGCATGAGTACAAAAACAACGTGTACTCAGTAAGTCGCCCGCCTAACCTCAGAGAGGTAGTGACGAGAGGTCAAATTGGACACTCACTAGGGGCCAACAAATTAATTAACAATATAAGATGAACACGATATGCATGTAAAGGTAGTAAAGTAGCATATATATAAGGAACTAAAATCCAAGTAAATACTGGAAATAAACAAACAGTTACCACTTTCTCATTATTTTCCAAAATATCTTAAATAATAATTTCCTATTTGTTTTCCCCCAATATCATAAATCCACAATTCTTTATTTTCCCCCAAATATCTTATCACTTCAAAAATCATGAAAAATATTTAACAATTTAGCATGTGCATACGGGATAAGGACAATCGGCCTGAGCCATCATAATAATCATCTCTATGCACTGCCGAGGGTCGAACGGCCCGAACCATAATATTTCTTTCAATCTATCTGTGGCGTACAACCCGTTCTCATGAGAGTGTGGGAAATAACACTCCGCTCACGGAATGTAAATTGCGAAGCGGTCACATGCAGTCATGCAAAATCAACAGTCCACCCCAACTACGTCGGGAAAACAAATACTCAAATAAATGACAAATTTGTCTTTTGAAAACCACAAAATAGTATTTAAACCCCTTTTCGAAATTCACTTGCCATGTTTTTATAATGTTTAATAACATAACCTTATCCGGAAACACAACTGCTCGCGAAAGAAATCAATTCTCTTCTTAGATGATTTAGAAAATAAACTCTAATCTTCCTTAGTCATTCAATTACAATTTCGATTATATTAGCAGTCTAATATCACAGACAAGGTCACAGGTACAACATGTAAGGCATGCTAGTGGGTCCTAAGCTACCCGGACATGGCATAATAGTAGCTACGCGCGGACTCCCGTCACCTGGTGCGTACGTAGCCCACGCAGATAGTCACACATACTTAATTAGTTCACCTAGAGGGATAATTCCCCCTCGCAAAGTTAGAAAGGAGACTTACCTCGCTCCGAAATTCCATAACCGGCTTCCAAGCCCTTCCGACGACTCCAATGGACGCACATCGCCCCAAAAATATCCAATTCACGGCAAACCAATGAAAATATACTCTAATAATTACAACAATTCCAAATTATATAATTTCCCAACCCCTCTCGGTGAAATGACCAAAATGCCCTTGGGCCCACGTGCCCGGAATCCGAAATTTCTTGAAGGTAAATTCCACCCATAGATTTACTAGTTCAATTATACAATTTACTCTAAATTCCATGCTCCAATTCAGGGCTAAAAATCCAAATTACCATTTCTAGGTTTTCTTCAAGATTTCCCAATTCTCATACTAATTTCCATGTGTAATCCATGCATATAATCGTGTATTTAACTTAGAAACATGAAGGAATTACTTACCATGACATTGCATGAAGAAATCCTCTTCTTGAAGCCTCCCAAGATAGACCAAACCAAAAAAGAAATGAAGTAATGGCCACAAATTCTCGGTTTTAAAACATTTTGCCCAGGCCATTTTTCGCACCTATGACTTCCCTTAGCTCGAGCCAACTTCTCACCTGCGCCCAATAACCCGCATCTGCAACCTCACAGGTGTGGAAATACCATCGCGCCTGCGCTCCCAACCGGACCATCAATCCTTCGCACCTGCGGTGCCATAGCCGCACCTGTGGCCAAATCATCGCAGGTGCGGTCACACCAGATGACAGAAATTTCTAGCCTTCTTGAAACTCTCAACTTGATCCGTTAACCACCCGAAATCCACCCGAGGCCCCGTCCAATTTTACCAACCTGTTCCAAAACATAATGTGGACTTGCTCGAGGCATCAAATCACATCAATCAACATCGAAACCACGAATCGCACCCAAATCCCAACTTTATGAACTTAGAAATTTCCAACTTCTACATCTGATGCCGAAACCTATCAAATCACGTCTGATTGACCCCAAATTTTGCACACAAGTCATATTCGACATTATGGACCTGCTCCAACTTCCGAAATCACATTTCGACCTCGATATCAAAACTTCCACTTCCGGTCGAATTTCTCAAAAACCTTTAAATTTTTATCTTTAGCCAAATGACTTCAAAATGACCTACGGACATCCCGCTCCCAACTCCAGAATCACCATACAAAGCTATTCCCAGACTCGGAATCCCAAACGGACATCAACATCACTGAAATGCGCTTCAACCCAAACTTAAGAAATTCCTTCAAAAATGCTGACTTCCACATTATACGCCGAAACGCTCCCGGGTTATCTAAAACCCGATCCGGACATATGCCCAAGTCCAAAATCATCATACGAAACTGCTGGAACCTTCAAATTCTGATTCTGAGGTCATTTACTCAAAATTCCAATCTTAGTTGAGTCTTCCAACTTAAGGCTTCTAAAATGAGAATTTTCTTTCCAAATCAACTCTAAACTTCCCGAAATTCAATTTCGACCACACCTACAAGTCATAATACCTGAAATGGAGCTTCTCATGACTTCAAAATTTTGAATGACCCCCTAGAGCTCAAAACGACCGGTCGGGTCGTTACACTCATCATAAGCAAGATACAAAATCAACTTCCTCTAACTCAACACTTCCACAACTATATCTCTTATTGATCATTTTTCTTAATGTAGGCATCGTCTTATTACGAATAGAAGTTCTGGATTTGAATTCTTTTAAGTGATCTCTACCACACGATCTAGAGTAAGAAGAAAGAGTGACAGTCCTAAATGCCATGTAGCCTCCTGCTTATAAGTGTCGTGCACAACACACCCATAAACAAGACTCTACTAGACACGACATGTAGACTCCCTACGATAGAACTTCTCTGATACCACTTCTGTCACGCCCCGAACCTGGGGGAGAGACCGGCACCTGGTGCCTTACCTATCCTTGCGTACCAACTTGCGACTAAGGAACTCTGAACATGTGATGTAAGACTTTGGAGATGATTCACATTGCAAGACAATTGCGAATGCGGACTAAATATTAATAAGAAGCTGCGCCGACAAGGCCATCATAATTATTGCAGCTGACAAACCAACCAAATATACATACAAGGCCTACAAGCCCAACATATTGCACTAACTGATAGGATATGTCTACAAGCCCTTACTGATGGATATACTGTGATCGGAACAACTCCCCGACCTTAACATATATATATATATATATATATATATATATATATACAAGATGTATATTAGGCTCTAGACCCGGCAACTCCGAAAGGCATGGAGCTTACCAATCAAGCTTAACTCGGGAAATACATAATGAGGAGGCCTGCACGTTTGTCTGTTTGAACCTGCACGCATGAAATGCAGCGCCCCCAGAAAAGGGACGTCAGTACGAAATAATACCGAATATGTAAGGAAATATGCTGAAAGCTGAAACTGAAATGATAATATAATAACTGCAAGTAACTGGAAGTCAAAGATAATCTGAAGATATGCTTACCTGATGATACTGGCTCAACTCTCTCAATATAGTAAGTAAAATAGTTGTCCAACCCTATTAGGCTTGGTATATATATATAACTGCTCTGCATAGTAGGCTCGCTCATAGGCGCTCGGCCATACTAGGCTCTGTATCTCGACCAATTGGGCTCGCTCATAGGCGCTCAGCCACAGTAGGCTCGGTATATAACTTACCATCTGATCAAAGGTTGCCCAATAGGGGCCTGCCCATCGATTATAGCTCAATGGTAATGAAAATACTGTAATACTGTATATATATACTCTCTGCTCTCTTGACTGGAAGAAGCAAATACTCAATTGAGTATGAATTCCCGATAAAGAGAATATTGCAGCTTAGAAAATAAGGAAAATATACGTAAATTCCGGGACATGAATTTTTCTTTATGCCTCGTTATCAAGCTTGTGTAATTACAAGATCCTGCAAAATGAAGGAAAGCTTAGCCTTAACATACCTGAGCCGATTCTCCTGACAACTCCCTACTCACGTCAATTACGACAATACGTAATGGCGGACCATTGTAGGAAAATAATCCGTATGATATTCTTGAGAAAGATTATACCGGGCTCCCTTAAAATTGAAAATCCCGTTACTATTATGTTGTATAACTTCGCATGAATTCCTTGTTGGAACAATAACGTTTCCATTCTTATCTTCATGAATTGTTGAAGATGTTAAAGCTGCTTAATGAATTGTTGAAGACGTTTCCTTCAAATTGTTGAATTGTTGATGTTGAAGACATTTCCATTCCATTGTTATATTCTTTGCAGAATGTCTTTTAAGAGATTAGGAAAATGATTCTTGAACTAGGAAGGTGTAAAGCCCGTAAAATTTCATGGCTAAAAATAATGCCCAAATAGGTCCCCGTGTTGTTATAACTATAGAAATTCTTAAAACAGACCCTTTTTGAGTAAAAAATACCCCGGGACTTGAAAGATATAATTTTCCAGATTTGCGCAGGTCTGCGGTCCACTATGCGATCACAGATCAGGTATGCGGACCGCATAGTGGTCGCATACTTGGACATTTTTCTATCCATTTTGAGGACAACTATGCGACCTAGAATGCGATCGCATTTCACGAATGCGGGCCGCATAGTTGTCAGATTCTTGCACCTTGATTTTTGCAGAGGGAGTTATGTGACGCACTATGCAATCGCATAACAGATATGCAGACCGCATAATGGTCGCATACCCGGGCAGTCTGCTTCTCTTTTTGGCCCAGCTGAAGGCCACTTATGTGGCAGGTATGCAGACCGTATAACAGGAATGCGATCGCATTCCTGACCGCATACCTGCTTCGGGGCTTCTAATTTCTAATTTTAAAACCCGACCCCCAGCTTTATAAAACACCCCTCCCTTTCATTTTTAAAGACTATCTGATTAAAATAGAGAGAAGTGAGAGTGGGTTCTATTGAGAAAAGTCCCCATCTTCCCCAATTTGGTCCTCCATCTCTACTCAGGCATGGAAGTAATCGAGTGGTCGTCACTTTCTTCACCATAAGAGGTAAGTCTTCACCCTATTTCCCCAAATTCTCAGGTTTTGGTTAAAAATGGAACACACATGAATTGGTTCTTGATGATAAAAGCTAAGACCTTGCATGCATGTGTATAATCTTCTATAATCTAGTAAAGGTAAACGAGTTTGGGGAATTATTCACAAAAAGGGGGTTAGTAATCTAAGGGGTCACATAGCGTTCGATAAAATGCCAAAATGAGTTCGAGTTATGTTTATGGTTCCTAATTCTAAGTGAAATATGTCACGTTGTGGAATAGATTGAAGGTGCTAGACGGTCTGGTGATTTGTGATAAAAAAATTAAAGGGGAAATTCCAACTCGAGGTATGTATGGATAACTTTAATCTTTGTAGAGTCACCTTGTTGGTGTCCGAGCATTTGGTATGAGCTTCTTGATTGAGCATATGTGAATTGATTGTTCTAATTTGTTGAGACGTAAGATTCTATTCTCTGATTGTCCTTGTTGAGTTCCATGCCACCATGCTATATGAGATTGTGAAAAGGGTGATTCCTTGTGCTTACTCTATCATGTGCAAAACTCGTTAACTGTTGAATACATCGCTATGCAAGGATGTACTACCAAACAAAAGAAATGATAACGAATCCAATTGTTGAATGTATATAAGTGCTAAATTCTGTGTAGTAAATAATAGAAAGGAAACGGGGATAAACTAATTGAGTTATATGTTGATGGCATACCCTATATGACTCACTGTTTGATAAAGATTTCTGTTGCCTTGATTTCATATGGTTACTTGGTTGTTACGAATGAATATCCTTGATGATGAGAATCTTTGTGATTGAATTGTTGGTTGATGTTGCTATCAGTTACATTGTTGAACGTATCAAAGTGCTAAAGGCTGTGTAGCAAATGATGAAAGTAAATATGGACTGATTTTATTGAGTAAAATTATTGTGGCAACACCATATATGAATTCCTGATTGGTAAGGATCATTGTTCCTTGATTTCACATAGTTATTGGTTGATATGAAGATCATTGTGATATAATTGTTGGTGGTTGTTGCTGTGAAATGTGATTGTACAATGGGATCGGGTTGCACGCCGCAATAAAATTGTAAGGTGGGATCGGGTTGCACGCCGCAACAGAATTGTAAGGTGAGATTGGGTTGCACGCCGTAATAGAATTGTAAGGTGGGATCGGGTTGCACGCCGCAACATAATTGTAAGGTGGGATCGGGTTGCACGCCGCAACAAAATTGTAAGGTGGGATCGGGTTGCACGCCGCAACAGAACTGTAAGGTGGGATCGGGTTGCACACCGCAATAGAAGTAATAAGGGTGTAATGTGACTGTGAGATGGGATCGGGTTGCACTCCACAAAAGAATAAACAAGGGTGGAATATGATTGTAAGGTGGGATCAAGTTGCACGCCCCAACAAGGGAACAATTGAAATAAGAAAAATGTGAAAACCTCATTTGTGATTCTTTGTATTCCTGTGCAATATTTTTTTGGGTTTCTATAACTCCCTTTTATATGTGTATTGCTTGATTTTACATAGAATAAAGTTTGTCTATACATGCTAGTACTATTTAATGGTACTAACGTCCCTTTTGCCGGGGGCGCTACATCTTTTATATGGATGTAGGTGGTTCTATAGCAGGTATCTCGGTCCGTCGTTAGTGGTGCCTCCTCTTCATCTCTTCAGCAGTTCTAGTGAGCCCCATTTCCTCTCGGAGCCGTGTGTGGACCATATCATTCTCTTTTGCTTATGTTGTAAAAGTTATAGCCGGGGCCTTGTTACCGGCAAGTCTATGTAAACTCCTAGTACTCTTAGAGGCTCCGTAGACACTGTGTGGGTTGTATATATATATATATATTTTGGGTAGTAGTTGTAATTATTCGAAATCGTGGTCCCGTGATGGAAATGTTGTGTTTAGTTTGTATAATTTTGGGATCATCAAAGGATTGAAGCTTTAAAAGAGGAAAATGGAAATTTTGTTGTAAATTCATTATAAATTTGTATATTGTGCACGGGGTAACGCGTTGGGTAGGACAGGCAATCTAGGTCCACTTGATCGAAAAATATCCGGTTAGGTGCCGGTCTCGTCCCTCAATTTTGGGGTGTGACAGAAGCATATTTAGTTTTTTTAGGCGGGCCCACATTTGAGGTTTAATTAATCCAAAATTGCCCTACATTGCCACCTTACTTTCAAGACCAAATAATCATCATTTGTTCAAGGCATTGCTGCCACGTTGGGTGATTATGCTCTTATCCAAATACTTTAATTAATCAACTACAATTATTAATTAACTAGGTAATGTCCCATTACTCAATAATTAACCAATTAACCACACAATTAATAATTATCTCCACTTACTTAAAATACTACTTACTTTTAACATACCTTATACACCTTACTATCATGGTCATGTGGTACCTATATGTCACTAGTCCATAAATACCAAGTATTTTTAGCTCGGGAAATATTTTCCAACATGCCAAACTTGGACGAAAATTTATTTTCTTTGACTTGCTTCCCCTCTCACCTTCACGAATTTACTCATTACTTGTTTGAAATAGCATAATCCTTAAAATCTCCAAATAATCTTTTCCGTGGACTGATGTCAATTATCTTATGATAAATTCAACATACAATACTACATGGTGCATCATCGTCGTAATTGAATACTGCGAAGCGTAACATCATTGTAATATAATACTGCGGGACGTAATATCGTCATAATATTACGAGGCATAATAATATATTGCATGCTCTTATGATCTGTAAATATGTCAACATTAACACTATATAAATAATGCTGCCATATCTTAAGTGCATGGAAAACCGCAGCTAACTCGAGGTCGTGGGTCGGATAATTCCTCTCATGCTTCCTTAACTTCCTTGAATCATACGCAATTATCTTCCCATGTTGCATTAGGACACACCCTAACCCGATACCTGAGGCATCACAAGACATAGCATAACCATCTGGACCCTCTGGAAGTGCTAGAACTGGCGCTGAGGTCAACCTGTTCTTAAGCTCTTGGAAACTCTGCTCGCAAGCCTCTGTCCACTGAAACTTAGTTGCTTCCTGCGTCAACTTCGTCAATGGTTCCGAAAGGGAAGAAAAACCCTCTACGAACTTCCGGTAGTATCCTGCTAAGCGTAGAAAGCTACGAATCTCTGTCGAAGTGGTAGGTCTAGGCCAGGATTTCACAGCCTCAATCTTCTGAGTGTCTACCTTTATACCTCCATCGGATACAATGTGCCCCAGGAATGCTACAGACTTCAACCAGAACTCACATTTAGAAAACATAGCGTACAATTTATTATCATGGAGGGTTTGGAGTACCGCTCGCAGGTGGTCCACATTCTCATCCTATGAACGTGAATAGACCAGAATATTATCAATAAAGACTATCACGAACAAATCTAAATATGGCCGGAATAGTCTATTCAACAAGTCCATAAATATGGCAGGTGCATTCGTCAACCCGAAGGAGATGACAAGGAACTCGAAGGGGCCGTATCGAGTTCTGAAGGCTGACTTGGGAATATCTTTCTCTCGAACTCTGACCAGGTGGTACCCCGACCTCAAATCTATCTTTGAAAAGCATGTAGCTCCCTGCAACCGATCGAACAAGTTATTTATCCTTGGAAGTGGATACTTATTCTTAATAGTTACCTTGTTCAGTTGCCTATAATCGATACACATCCTCAGCGAGCTGTCTTTCTTCCGTACAAACAGTACTGGTGCACCCCAAGGTGAGGTACTGGGCCTGATGAAACTATTCTCCAGCATATCATTTAACTACTCCTTCAACTCCTTCATTTCGGAATGTGTCATTCTATATGGAGGGATGGATATTGGTTGAGTTCCCGGAAACAAATCGATGCCAAAATCAATCTCTTGCTCTGGAGGAATACATGGAAGTTCATATGGGAATACATCTACATTCTCTTTGACTACTGGAATAGACTGAAGTTTAGGTATCTCCGCACCTGCATCCCTAACTCGCACAATATGATAAATGTACCCTTTGGCGATCATCTCCTCGCCTTCAGATATAAAATAAACCTAACTCTGGGTGTCGCTGTATTACCTACCCATTCAAGGACTGGCTCACCCGGAAAATGAAATCTAGCTATCTTTTCTCAACAATCAACCGTGGCATAGCAAGCTGCCAACCAGTCCATGCCCACAATGGCATCAAAATCCAACTTCTCTAGCTCAACTAGGTCGGCTGAGGTCTGATGACCACAAACTGACATCATACAACCTCGGTAAATCCGTTTAGCAATAATCAATTCTTCGACCGGTGTAGATACCACAAAAGGATCACTTAGTATTTCAGGAACTATACCAAACTTCCCCTTGACAAATGAAGTAATACACGATAAAGTAGATCCTTGGTCTATCAAGGCATAAGCATCGTGAGAGAAAATGGTCAACATACCTGTCACAAATTCTGGTGAAGACTCCTGGTCCTTTCAACCCGTTAAAGCATAGCTACGATTCTGGTTACCACCTGAACTGGAACTTCTACCTGTTCCTCGACCTCTACCAGCCGAAGACTACGACCCACGCCCTGAAGGATGCACATATATAGATGATCCTGTTGTTAAATTCGCTAATTGTGCCATACCCCTAGAATCTCTATTTGGGCAATCTCGCTTCATATTCCCCCGATGTCCACATGTATAACAAGCATTAGAACCGGCTCGGCATTGGTCCAAATGTCCTCTACCACAAATGTCACACTACAGTGGAAATGACCATGTCTGCCCTGAACCTCGCTGTCGATGTAAACCCGACGCTCTTGAGCTCTCACCTGGTCTTGACTGAGTGTAACGGTTATGCCTATAGCCCAATAACTAAGGTGAGAGAGGCCTAGGTGGCCGTTCGAAGTAATGGGGCCTATAACTACCCTGAGACTGCTCCTGAGACCTGGCAAATCTCATCCTCTTACACTGCCCTGACTCGGTTCTCTCCGTACGCTTCTGCTGATGCCTACCCCTTTCTATATTCTGGGCGAATGCCTAAATCTGGGAGATATCCATACTATCCTGCAATGTAGCGCTGGCACATGCCTCGGTCAACTCTGGTGCCCACCCTGCTATAAAACTGTGGATATTGTCCCGCATAGTAGCATCTATGGATGGTGCATGTCTGGCCAATGAGTCAAAACGGAGACTATACTCTTGAACACTCATATTTCCCTACTTAAGGTCTAGAAACTGATCGACTCGAGCCTGTCGGATCTCCCGCGGTAAGTACTGGTCAAGGAAGGCATCTGAAAAATTATCCCAAATAGCCGGAGGTGCAACACGTCCTGGACCTTTCCCATCCCTCGTACCAAAGGATGGCTATATCTCTGAGTCGAAAAGTTTCTAGCTCAACTGCCTCTTTCTCCGTGGCATACATAACCCGAAAGATCCTGTGAAGCTGATCTATGAAATTCTCGTGAACTCTGTGGGAATCAAAGCAATAAAGTCTCGGACCCTTGAACTCCCAGACCCCTCAGAAGGTCCTGCACTAGCGGATACCCAACTGTGTCAACAAATGCACTACAATCCTCAAGTCCTGATCTGATGGAAGCTGAGGGAGAACTGGATGTGCGGTCTCCCTAGGAATCTCCTCAGGTAGTGGAGGAATCGGTAATGGCTGAGTAGGGGTCTCTCCCTTGGCCCCCGATTGGGCTCCATCTACTAGGGGTACCCTACTAGCCCCCTCACCTGCTGTTGTATCTCTCATCTGGCTAGCCGTAGTCTTCCTAGTTATCGTCATCTGTTCATGCAAACGCCAATGCATAACTTTAACTCAAATTTTCTATAACATAGTTCTACAACAGGATTTAGATTTGAAAGAAAGGTAACCAACTCCTAAATGCCCTGTAATCCCCTGCTTATATAATATGGAGCACCACACATCTATAAATAAGACCCTACTAGATACGGCTTGTAGACTCCCTGAGACAGAACTGCTCTGATACCACTTTTTGTCACGCCTCGAGCTTGGAGGCGAGACCGCAACCCAGTGCCTCATCTGTCCTTGCGTAACAACTTGCGACCCTGGAACTCTGGACATATAATGTCATACTTTGGCTAGGGGCCACATTGCAAGACAATTTGCGAAGAAAAATATAAAACTGAGTGGAACCTAACGTTGACTAAATGTCAATATAAAGCTGGGCCGTCAAGACCGTCATAACTACTACAACTGACAAGCAAACAAAATATATATACAGAGGTCCTACAAGCCCAACATACTGCACTAACTAACAGGATATGTCTACAAGCCTATACTACTGAATGTACTGTGATCGGAACAGGGCCCCGACCTACCGATCACCTATATACATATATATACAGGGTGTACACAAAACTCTAGACACAACAACTCCGAAGGACGTGAAGCTTACTGATAAAGCTGAACTTGGGCAACACTTACTAAGGAGTTCTACTCTTCTGTCTGTCTGAACCTACACTTTTGTAACGAACCAACTGATGGGCCGTGACGGGCACCCGGTACCTTACTTTACCGAGTACCAACGTTAAGTATCTTTCTTATTAGACTTTGATTGGAAAATGGGCCAAATGGGTCATCATGGGCTAACTAGAATAAACATAGGGTACTCAATATAGGATGAACCAACCTGATACAAAACTTTTACATGTGATATTCAGACCTATAAGGCCAACATGATCATTTGTAAACTCAAAACATAGGCCAGAAAGGCCATTGAAGAATTTTTATATATGACATCTGTCTACAAGCCTCTAAGAGTACATACTCAACATAAAGGTCGGAATATGGCCTCGCCATACCAAACAGTATAGGTCTAAATCATACTGACCAAATAAGCAACTCTGGAGCAAATAGAGCGCACCAACATCTTCCGCTGAGCTGATAGCCTACTTGGAGGACTCTCGACCTGTCTATCGGGACCTGCGGACATGAAACGCAACATCCCCAGACAAAAGAGACATCAATACAAATAATGTACCGAGTATGTAAGGCACATAAATAATTACATAGAAGACATGGAAGAAATATAAAGTAAATGACTCAACCTGTAAGTCTGGATAACTCTGTAAATCATGAAATACTTATAGTGTCATGCATATGCATATGAATGTCATGTCATGAATATGTACATGTGTTCATAACATCATCAATCCTCTGAGGGCATCCCATCATATCATCTTGGCCACTGTTGGAAAAATCATCAACGTATACCAACTGATCAGGTGGTGGTGTGTATATAACATCGTAACCTTTTCCCATATCACATATATATATATATATATATATATATATACACACACACACAAATATATACCCGTATATAACTCCTTCTGGTCATGGGTCAATGTGCATGTATAAATGAATGCAATGCATGAGAAGTACGTCAATAAAATCTTTCGGAACATCACAAGACCATTATGCCTCTGATTAATATCATGAAGTAAACTTTATCAACTTACGTATTTTCTAAGACCCATGAACATACGATAGAATAATAATACATATAGGAATTCAAGAACATAGACATCTCTAATACTTCTATGAATAGAGTCATTTATGGAATTTGTGCATTTGCTCATTTTGTTCGTGTCGTATAAGTCATGTCAAAAATAAAGAAGGGATAAACTTAACTATCTGGACCGATTCTCTTGACAATCCCTCCAATACACATTGATTGCGATAAAATATGTAACGGCAGATCGAAGTAGGGGAAAATCCGTATGATATTCTTTGAGAAATATTACACTGTACTCCCTTAGAATCGCAAAATCGCATTACTATAACATTACTTAGTCTTTGTATAAAAGATTGAAGCCACTTCACGTTGCTAAGATGATATGGTATTTTTGCTTGAAATGTTGTTGAATATCTATTTCTTACCAAATGGAAATTAGAGAGGTCTTTATGATTTATATGGCATGGGCCCCACATCTAATGACTAAGCCACATAATAAACTTAAGTGTAACACCTCTCAATCATAACTCAAGAGTCATTAAGTTGGCATTAGCTTGTTGCCAAGCCCTCATTAATCACATGTGGATTTTCCCCCCTTAACAATTATCCAAATAATTATCCACAGAATTTAATTTACAAGTTAATCTCCCTCTTAAAAAATCCATAATTACCCAATTATTCAAATAATTAAGAATTATCTCAAATTACATAAAATACTACTCACTTTTAATACACTTTATATAGCTCACTATCATGGTCATGTGGTACCTTGAAAAACATTAGTCCATAAATACCGGGTATTATAGCTCTGACCGTATTTATCCCAAAATGTCAAACTTCGACGAAACTCATTTCTTTCGATTCGCTTACCCTTTCACCTTCACGAATTTACTTATCACTTGTGTGAAATAGCGTAATACTTATAATCTCAAAATATCTTATTCCCGAACTTACGTCGATTAACTTACAACGAAACATTAACGTACGAGAATACGGGATGTAACATCTCATTTCCGATCTTTCATCAATTTACTTATGGCCCACTTCTACGTACGAAAACGGGGGGTGTAACATCATTCCCCTCTTTCGAACACTCGTCCTCGAATGTTGGCTGATACACTTATCATTTTCATAACCTATGTCTTCTGAATACGTTAGTACTCCTCTTTCCATCTAGGAAACTATTCTGTGAATGGATCCCAAAGGCAAGGATATTCCCCCTTTAGGCCTCTTTCTCACACAACAACTTATGGTTGGAATTCTTCCAATCTCGCAACTGTTGCTACTTTTTGTCATGCGGCATGTACGACTTTTTCCTTGTATGTGAACCTATGCGACTCTTCTCTCCTTTTTCCTCCAACTTTTAGCCAATCTCTAGGCTTCACTTTGTGAACATATATAGAGTTATGACAAGCTGTCCCTTTGGGTATCTATAGGTATACTTGACATTCTTCCCTCGGTACTTTGTTGAACTTACGATTATTGTTGTACCTTATTTCATAGATCCATTTTATCCAACCGTATGACTTTACTGCCATAACTATTACTTTGATTTATTGTTACTGAGGTCTGCTACCGAACTCCAGGTTATTTTCATTGCTTATCCCATATGTATAAATCTAAGTCCTTCAATGTTTCCTCATTACTGTTCATCTTAAGAATGGCGGCGTAATCTCATCTCTTACTTTGTGACTTTTGTCCATCCATTATTGATTCACCTCAATATTAATCTACAATATACCATTGATAACTTGAAACTTCTTACGTCATACCTTTCTACCAGGGCTTACGCTGCATCGAGAAATATTTGAAGTGATTTTCCTGATCCACTTAGGGGCGATATTGTACTTTAATAATCGTATTTCATAGCATCTCAATGTGATTCACCTTACGTGGGTATCTTAATCCTGTACAATTCATGAAATCCCCCTTCTTTTTCTCCAAATCATTACTCAGCCGAAGGACCAAACGTCACCCTTTATCTGCCACAATCTACACCATTATACTACAAGCAGGGCAACATTCCATCTCTTCTAAATTCTAGTAGTCTTAGACTCCTTTGAGTTCATCCAGGCTATACTGAGCTTTTTATAACTTAGAGAAACCATCAGCTCTTCTTGTTTTCATGGGCTTAATCCCGATGACTTATAAATTCTCGTCACTTTCTCGCTCGCCTTTTCTTATCCTTACTCCTGTCTTCCAAAAACCTTGTCGCTCTACCATACTTTAGCTTGCGACCTACACATATCCATTTTTACTAGTCGCAACCTTCCTTCAACTTGTTTGCACATAGATTTCCTTGTGTTATTCTGGAATATCAAGTGAGACATCACATCATCTCTACCTCTTCTTTACTCTCTTAACTAGAACTCTCAATATGTAGAAACCATAGGCTGGAAGATATGCCAATGACGATGCCGCTATCATTCCTGGATATTGAATCCCCGCACTTAACTAGAAGATGTAAGGTTATTGATAAGGAGTTTTAAGGAAAGAATACTTATCCACTCCTACGGTAAAAAGGAATAACCCAAGAAAGATTACATGGAATATTAACATGAGAATGGGCCAACGAGTAATTAGCAGTTGATTCAGGAAGAGCCTAGTTTTGGCTAGACAGGTTGTTACCGACGAATCAGGAGATCGTGCAAGATAAACATAGTAAAACCCAATATAGTGAATTCAGCCTCCCAGTAATATCATTATAATATTTGAGATATATTCAGATAGGAGTCGGGATAGTTAAAGGTACCATATGAATGTTACAGGAATAAAAAAGAGTACCACTAGGAAGACAGTCAAAATATTAGTTCAAAAGCAGCCCTACAAGCATAAGGGCGTGGAGGTAAATTACTACGGATAATTATAGGCAATAAAGGACAACAAAAAGTGGTATCGGGGTGGGTCTATCCTAGGGAGTCTACAAGCCTTGTCTAGTAGAGTCTTGTTTATGGGTGTGTCGTGCACCACACTTATAAGTAGGAGGCTACGAGGCATTTAGGACTGCCACTCTTTCTTCTTACTCTAGGTTATGTGGTAGAGCTCCGTTGTAAGAACTAAATTTCCTAAATTCTATCTTATTCGTAATATAATGATGCCTACATTCAGAAATACGGTCGGTAAGAGATATAGTTGTGGAAGATGTTGGTGCGCTCCATTTTCTCCGGAGTTTCTTGTTTGGTCAGTATGATTTAGACGCGTATTGTTCGGTATGGAAGGGCCCTGTCCTAACCTTTATGTTAAGTGTGTACTCTTAAAGGCTTGTAGACAAATGTCATGTATACAAATGCTTGTATGACCTTGCCGACCTATGTTTTGAGTTTACAAATGATCATGATGGCCTTATAGGACCGTATATCACATGTATAAGCTTTTATATAAGGTTGGGTCGTCCTATATTGTGTATTACCCTATGTTTATTATAGTTAGCCCATGACGACCCGTTTTTCCCTTTTGCCAATGAAAGTACAATAATAAAGATATGTTATGTTGGTAATTGGTTAACTAAGGTACCGGGTGCCCGTCGTGGCCCATCTGTATGGGTCGTGACAAAAGTGGTATTAGAGCAGTTCTGTCCTAGGGAGTCTACAAGCCGTGTCTTGTAGAGTCTTGTTTAAGGGTGTGTCGTGCACCACACTTATAAGCAAGTGGATACAAGGCATTTAGGACTGTCAATCTTTCTTCTTACTCTAGATCGTGTGGTAGAGCTATGTTGTAAGAACTAAATTTCCTAAACTGTATCTTATTCGTAATACAACGATACCTACATTCTGAAAGACGGTTGGTAAGAGATATAGCTGTGAAAGAGTTGAGTCAGATGATCCTCCCCAAGTACAACAATGAAAGACTAGATGAGGAGATAAGGAAGAAGGCTTCAACCTAAGCATAGTAACTTCAAGAAGAAATGGTCTTGGAACAACAGTCTCATAACAACATTGTATGTACTCATAAGAAAGTGGCACCTATCGTGGCTATGAACAGGAAGAAGAAAAAATTCAACAGGTGATATTCAAGATCATATGGGTTGTACGGAATTCCAATATGTGCGGGAACTAAGATAAGCCAAGTATTTATGCAATAAGCGGCAGAAAGACCAGGAAAAGTAATAGATTACGTTTAAAGAAATCTGAGAAGTAACGAAAGGAATTATTCGATCAATGATCCAGATTTAGTTACATTGTGAAGGCACTTAAAATTTTGGAATATTATCCATGCAACATATATGTTGAAAGAAAGAATCGAGTCCAGGTCATAGACAAAGGATTGAATTGTTAAAAAGATTGTATCATGGATATTCCATAGCGTCCATGAAAGGCTAAAGTAATAATTAAATGCCATGAGCCGCAGATCGGAAGATAGATTAAGCCTACTAAAGGCTAATCAGAAGCAAAAGGAAACTAAAGAGTTACGTCAACCAAGTAAATCATGAGTCTGATTACTGACCCAGACAATCTTAGAAATCGTGATTGAGAACATTGCAGGTTCACTCTTAACATCAGAGGTACAAGAGAGACAATATAGTAGCCATGTTGTATAATGGCTCTACGATAAAGCCAGTTAGAAGTGTACCAGCCTCATAAGAAGTCAGTATGAAGCTCTCACTGAATCATGTAAAGAGGTGCAAGTATTATAATAGAAGTTTAAGTTGTGGACGTGAATTATACCTATGTGGAACAGAGGTCATGAAAGAGATAGAATATGTGACGTGAGATTGTAAGGTAAGTAATATAAAGGTGAACAACGTACGAGATACTCAAATACAGAAGGTTGTGAATAGTCCGTACTTCGGAAAAAAGGCTAGAAATGCGGGGATTCGTTATCCAGGAATGACAGCAGCGGCGTCGGTGCCATATCTTCCAGCCTATGGTTTTGAGTGTAAAGACCCGTAAAATTTTCTTGTCAAAAAATAAAATAAAATAATGATAATAATAATATCCGAATAAATCCCCGAGTTGTTATTTCACTGTTTCATACAAATCATGTATGATATTATCACGTGGGGTAGGAAGGCAAATCAGGTTCGCTTGACTGGGATCACCCGGTTGAGTGCCGGTCGTGTCCCTTGATTTTGGGGCATCACATCGAGGTACCAAGAGATCTGGCCAAGTGAGTTAAGAAAAGTCAGAGACAATGTGGTGTCTCGCTTGATGTTCTAGAATAACATAAGGGAATCTATGGTGCAAGCAAGTTGAAGGGAGGTTACGAGCAGTATAAATGGATATATGTAGGTCGCAAGCTAAAGCACGATAGATCTAAAAGGTTTTAGGAAGACAAGAGTAATGACCAGAAAGGGTGAATGAGAAGATAACGAGAAACAGATGAGTCCTCGGGATTAAGCCCATGAAAACAAGATAGCTGATGGCTTCTCTAAATTAAAGAAAGCTCATTATAGCCTGAATGAACTCAAAGGAATCTAAGTCTAGTTTGGAAGAGATGGAATGCTGCCCTGCTAGTAGAATAAAGGTGTAATTGTGATCGATAACGGATGCCGTTTGAGCCTTCGATTGAATAATGATTTGAAGAGGATTTCATGGATTGTACAAAATTAAAATACCAACGCAAGGTGAGTCACATTGGGATGCTATGAAATACAGTTATGGAAGCATGGTATCACCCCAGGTGAATCGGTCTAATAATTTCATATGTTCCCCGATGAGAAGTGAGCCCTAGCGGTAGTGTTACATAATAGGTCAAGTTATCAATGGTAGATTAAAGATCAATATTGAGGTGAATCAACAATCGATGGATAAGATATACAAAATATGAGATGAGAGTAGACCGTCATTCTTAAGATGAACAGTAATGAAGAAGTGTTAAAAGACTTAGCTTTATGCATATAGGATAAGCAACGAGAGTAAGCTGGAGTTTGGTCGCAGACCTCAGTAACAATAAATCGAAGTAATAGTTATGGTATGGTATGGCCTACTTAGATGTAGTAAAGCTAATGACGCCTATAAGGACAACTTGACATAATTTAGTATATGTTCACAAAGTGAGGCCTAGAGATTGGCTAAGATATGGAGGAAAGAGGAGAGATGCGTCGCATAGGCGCACAAACAAAGTTAGAGTCGTACATGCTGCATGATAGAAGGTAGCAACAATTACAAGATGGAAGGACTCCGACCACATGTCGTGGTGTGAGAAAGAGGCATAAAGGGGGGGAATTCCCTTTCCATTGGATTTATTCACAGAACGATTGCCTAGATGGAAAGGAAAGTACTAAATATTTGGAAAACATAAGTTATAAAAATGATAAGTGCATCAGTCAACATTCGAGGACGAATGTTCCAAAGGAATGATGTTACGCCCTGTAATATTATGCCCTGCAGTATTACATTACGATGCTGTTACGCTCCATAGTATTGTGTTACAACGATGTTACACCCTATAGTATTATACGTGAAATTGTCATAAGGCAATTGACCTCAGTTCAAGGACAAGATTATTTGGAGTTTATAAGCATTATGGTATTTCAAACAGGTGATGAATAAATCCGTGAAGTTGAGAGGGTAAGCAAATCAAAGAAAATGACTTTTCGTCGAAGTTTGACATTTTGGGATAAATACGGTGTGAGCTATAATACCCGATATTTATGGACTAGTGCCATACAAGGTATCATAGACCATGCTAGTATAATGTATAAAGTGTATTAAAATTGAGTAGTATTTTAAGTAATTTGAGATAATTATTGATTATGTGGATAATTTTTTAAATGTTGGATTAGTGGGGAATTAATAAGTTGATTAAGGAGTGGTGGATGGTTAACTAAGCTATTTGGATAAAGACCATGGAATGTAACGTGGCAGCAAGGCTTTGTCCAAATGATGACTATTATATTAGGAGTGAAAAGGTGGCATAATTTTGTATAATGTGGTTTAGTCATACTACTTAAAGCCTAACACCTCTCTTATTCAAAAGAAAAGCCTTACATCAAAGTAGACAACGTATATTCATAAGACTTCAAAGATTCATAACATCTTCAAATGAGAATTCATAACATCTTCAAATGAGAATTCATAACATCTTCAACCAATTCCTACAAAAATTCCAACGAGATTTCTTAGCACCTTAGCAACGAGAGATTTTGCGATTCTAAGGAAGTACAGTGCAACCTTTTCCAAGTATATCATACAGATTTTTCTCTACTCCAGGTATGTTAAGGCTAAGCCTTTCCTTCATATTGACATGATCTAGTAACTACATATGTTTGATAACGAGGGAAAAAGAAAAGTTCATACTCCCGAATTTATATACATTATCCTAGTCTCATAAGTTACAGTATTCTCCCTTATCGGGACTTTATGTTCAATTGAGTATTATCTTCTTCTAGTAAAGAGATCAGGGAATCTATATATACAATATTACAATATTTTCATTACCATCGAGCTATAATCGATGGGCATGCCTCTATTGGGCAACCTCTGATCAGATGGTAAGTTATATACCGAGCCTACTGCGGCTGAGCGCCTATAAGCGAGCCCAGTTGGCCGACAGAGCCTAGTATGGCCGAGCGCCTATGAGCAAGCCTATATATATACCGAGCCTTATAAATCTGGAAAACTATTTTACTTACTATATTAAGAGAGTAGAGTCAGTATCAGCAGGTGAGCATATCTTCATATTATCTTTGACTTCCAATTACTTTCGCTTATTATATTATCATTTCAGTTTCAGCTTTCAGTATATTTCCTTACATACTCGATACATTATTTCGTATTGATGTCCCTTCTCTAGTGGTGCTGCATTTCATGCATGCAAGTTCAGAAAGACAGACGGGTAGACCTTGTTATTAGGTTCTTCTTGAGTTTAGCTTGAATGTTAAGCTCCATGCCCTTCGGGGTTGCCGTGTCTAGAGCTTTATATACATCTTATGTATATATGTATATATGTATATATGTTATGAGTAGGTCGGGTCCCTGTTCCAATCACAGTATATCCATCAGTAGAGGCTTGTAGACATATCCTATCAGTTAGTGCAGTATGTTGGGCGTGTAAGCCTTTTATGTATACTTTGTTGTTTTGATAGTTGTAGTAGTTATGACAGCCTTGTTGGCCCAGCTTTATATTGATGTTTAGTCAGCATTCACAATTGTCTTGCAATGTGTCCCATGGGCAAAGTATGAAATTATATGTGCAAAGTCCCTTAGTCGCAAGTTGGTATGCAAGGATAGGTGAGGCACCAGGTGCCGGTCTCGCCCCCCCAGGTTCGGGTCATGACAAATATCTCGAATGGTTAGCTAATGTAGTCGTAGTCCCCAAAAAAGGGAACAAACATAGAATATTTGTAGACTCTAAGGACTTGAACAAAGCATGTCCGAAAGACTCTTTTCCATTGCCTAACATCGATCGCATGATCGATGCCACGGCCGGCCACGAGATTGTTACCTTCTCGACGCCTATTCTGGGTACAATCAAATCCAGATCAACCAAAAGGACCAAGAAAATACGTCTTTTATCACTAAGTATGGAACCTATTGCTATAATGTAATGTTGTTCGGGCTAAAGAATGCAGGAGCTACATATCAATGCATAGTTAACAAAATGTTCGAAGAAAAAATAGGTAAATCAATGGAAGTTTACGTTGACGATATGTTAGTTAAGTCCCCACGCGCAGAGGATCATTTGAATTATTTGCAGGAAACATTCGAAATCTTGAGGAAGTACGACATGATGCTCAGCCCCGAGAAATGTGCTTTCAGGGTCGGTTCGGGCAAATTCCTCGGCTTCATGGTATCAAATCGGGGGATCGAAATCAACCTCAATAAGATTAAGGCCATCGAGGACATCACCATCATTGATAGTGCAAAATCCATACAGATGCTAACCGGACGGATAGCTGCCTTAGGTTGATTCATTTCAAGATCATCAGATCGGAGCCACATGTTCTTCTCCTACTCAAAAAGAAAAATGACTTCGCATGGACTCCAGAATGTCAACAGGAATTGGAGGAATTGAAGCGATACTTATCGAGCCCGCCTCTGCTCCACACTCCAAAGGCGTATGAGAAGCTTTACTTATAATTGGTGGTGTTCGAGATAGCGATAAATGGTGTCCTAGTTGGAGAAGAGCAAGGTATGCAGTTTCCTGTTTATTACGTAAGTCGAACCTTAAAAGATGTTGAAACTAGGTATCCACACTTAGAGAAATTGGTGCTTGCATTAGTAAATGCATGTAGAAAACTAAAGCCATATTTCCAATGACACCCCATATGTGTGATAACCACTTGTACACTCTGTAATGTTTTGCACAAGCCCGAATTATCCGGCCGATTGGCCAAATGAGCCGTCGAACTCAGCAGGTACGATATCAATTATCAACCCTGAACGACCATCAAGTCTCAAATTTTTGCAGACTTTTTGGATGATTTTTTCACTAACCCTTGTGCCCGAAGTAGAAAAGGAGCTTCTACTAAAATCGGGTACATCATCGGGGGTATGGAGCCTATTCGGCTTCCAGTTTTGGGTGTATATATAGTTGTCTATAGCAGCCTTGCCGGCTCGCCCCACTGTATTTTGTATGTCTATCTATATATGTGTTTTGGGAAGATTTCCCTCACATAAGCTATTCATGTTTATATCTTAGACGTATGCTTAAGGGTGTTCGACAGGCAGGACTCGGGCATCCGTCGGGGCCCATCAGTTTGGGTCGTGACAAAAGTGGTATCAGAGCAGTTCTGTCCTAGGGTTGTCTCAATACAGTGTCTAGTAGAGTCTTATTTATTGGTGTGTTGTGTACCACACTTAAAAACAAGAGGCTACATGACATATAGGATGTTATCCTCTTTTCTTATCTTAGATCGTGCGATATAAGAATTCATGTTCCTAAGGATATGTTATATTTTCAGCAATGCCTCTAAAGACTATAGCCGCCCAGAAGGGAAAGTCTGTGGCTGGTGAGACTACTAGTCGAGTGCCACGAGTTACTAGGGCTCGGGGAGAGTCTCATAGTGAGATTCATCTGAGACTTCACATACCCCTCCCTCTCCAGGAGAGCTCTAAGGGGCACCAGCTCCAGTGCCTGCCCCTGTATGTTCAACCCCTTAGCCGGATGCACCAGGTTAGGAGATGAGAGATGCTATTCAGCTATTAACTCGATTAGTAGGCGCACTAGATCGGCGTCAGGAAGTATGTATTGGTCATGAAGATAGGCCCGTCAGTGCGAGGGTTATTGATTTCATTAATTTAGACCCTCCATTATTCACGGGGGCAAATCCAATGAGGACCCTCAGGTATTTATTGATAGAATGCAAAGGACGTTGAGGGTAATGAAGGCCACTTCAACTGAGTCAGTTGAGCTAGCTTCCTATAGACTCCAACATGTTGCAGTTAATTAGTACGAGTCTTGGGAATTGTCCAGAGGTCAGGATGCCTCTCCAGCAGTATGACAGGAGTTTACAGAAGCTTTTCTTCGTCATTATCTGCCACCAGAGCTTAGACGGGCCAGAGTTTATAGGTTCTTGACCCTTCAACAGGGTAACATGAGTGTTCGAGAATACAGTCTTCAGTTTGATTCGTTTTCTAGGTATGCTCCCACTATTGTAGCTAAGATGGAGGATTGGGTTCATCAGTTCGTGATGGGGTTAGAACTGCACTTACTTAACAATTGTATGCATGTCTCACTTCAGCCGTACATGGATATTTCTCGTATTTAGGCATAAACTCAGGCGTAGAGGAGCGTAAGCAGAAGCGGAGGGCCGATAGTGAGCATGATAGGGCCCAGAATAAGAGAGCAAGGTCTTCGGGTCCTTCTTGTGATTTTCGAGGTAGTCAAAGACTACAAAACCCGAGGTATACATCCCAGCCATTGGCTAGCGCGCCCCCTCAGTTTGGAGGTAAGGGATTTGATCGTTCCAAATATTTAGGGCATGGTCAAAATTCCAGGGCCTCAGGTTCTCAGTATAAGGGTGAGTCAAGTCAGATGAGGCCGCCCTTGCCACGATGTGCTCAGTGTGGTTAGAAGCATGCCCGGCAGTGTCGTATGGGGTTGGGTTATTGTTATTTTTTTGGTAATCCGGGCCATGTTATGAGGGATGGTCCGAGGAGAGGTGATGCAATCATAGCTCAGCCAGTGAGATCTGTAGCTGGTTTGTCATCATCAGTACGCCCTCTTGGGCAAGGTTCACAAACACCAATGAGTCATGGTAGAGGTAGAGGCAGAGGCGGAGCATTGCTGACGTCCAAATCCACTACTAAAAATTAAATGGATACGGTCGCATGCAATATAAATTACCCAACTATGAGTCGGGGTTGAATCCCACATAGAAGTATATGTAGGCGATTAGGAATTTAAGAGAATTATCACTTATTGTGCAATGCCAAACACTTAGAATTTGATTTTGAAAATATTATAGCTAAATGCAAAAATATAAACTAACCTAGAAAGAAATAAAGAGATAAATGGCTACAAGTATGAGTGCATTGGAATTACACTCAAGTAACGATCCAATGTATTTTACGATTTTACAAATATGAGCGAGTTTATGTTAATTAGCCACATATAACAATTATCAATTAGCCTCTCCCGAAGACTAACAAGAATTCCTAATTGAATTATCCCTAAAACAATCAAGAGATTATGCACACCTGTATATGGCTACAAGTAGTTCAATCCTATTCCTAGGTAGAATTTATAAAATGAGGGTTAAAGACTCAAGTTGTTGTTAATTAATCTTTCCCAACCCCAAATTATCTTTTCCAAAATTAATTCGGAGTTAATGGGCGAGTCCTAGGGTTAGCTAATCCCTTTGGAAACATCAAAGAACAAGAATAATTAAAGAAACAATAACTCACTTCATAAATACATAAAAATTATTCAATACATAAGCACAACAAGGTATTTAATCCACACTTTATAAACAACATTCAAATGTTGAAAATAAATACTACACACTTAAATATTCAATACAAAGCAAGGAAACGAAGAAATGAACATAAATGGGTAAGAAATTCTCAACCACAAGAATCTTCAAGACCCAAGTGTGTGTGCAAACCCTAGCTTCCAAAATTTGTTCTTCTAAGACAAAGATCTATTCTAAGGTGTAAAAGTTGTCAAAAGTTATGAAAAGTTATCCAAAATATCTACTAGGTCGTGTATTTGTGGGTTTGGAATGTAGAAAATGTGAAATTCCATTACTGCCCAGGTCTGATGCTCGTTGACCGCACCCGCGGAAGAATCCTAGCAGGTGCGGCTCCCCAAATGCGGATTTCCCATCGCAGATGCGGAACATGAAGTGAGGCATTGGATCCACAGAGGCGGTCCATAAAGTGGAGATGTGCAACTGCATAAGCGGTTATTGACCCGTAGATGTGGTTCCGGTCAGGCTGCTCATTTCCGCAGATGCAGACTGCCTCTTCGCAGGTGAGACATCTCTTCTACGCACAATATTATGCAGATGTGGAATCCCTGGAGATTTTTGCACTCTTTCAACCTTCTTTTGCTCAATTTCACTTCAATTGAATCCAAATCACTTCATGGCCTCATTTTCCTGAAAATCTAACAATACACAACATAAACAACCTCATATTATCATTAAAAGATGCAAAATCTAAAGAAAAGAGACTATAATAAGTGGTAAAAATCACCACTTATCAATACCCCCAACTTAAATCTTTTGCTTGTACTCAAGCAAATCAAAACCAACAATTCAATGAGGTTCTACCATTTAAAGCACAAATCGTATTGCTATCATTTACAAATCACATTCTCCAATTAAGCATCATACTTATGAATTTGGTTGGTACGAATAATCAGGCTCAAGTATGTGCATCTTACCCAAACAACTCCCTCATTTAAAAACAATTTCAAGAAATGCAAGGGAGTTTCAAAATAACCAAGTGACAAGAATAAGCCTCAAGAAGTGACTCAAAAGCATTAGCCCACTACATATGTGCAACGACTTGGCCGGTCGTTCCGTGAGTTTAGCCCCTTTTTCCCCCGTTTTTGCTTCATTATATGTGGTTCAACTTCATTTACGTTGTGTTAGATTGGTTGGCTCGGGTTCGGAGCAATTTTTGGAAAGAAATGAGACACTTAGTCTCTTTTCTTGGTTCAATAGTTGGAAAAGTCAACTGGAAGTTGACTTATTAGTAAACGACTTTGAAATGTAGATTTTATTGTTCGGGTAGCTTCGTTAGGTGATTTAGGACTTAGGAGTGTGTTTAGAATGAAGTTTTGTTGTCCGGTGTAGAATTAGGCTTGAATTGGCGAAAATTAGTTTTGGCGATTTCCGATAAGCAGTCAAAAATAGGCTATCGGAGTCGGAATGGAATTCTGATAGTTGCAGCAGGTTCATAATGTCATTTTGGATATGTGTGAAAATTTCCAGGTCAATCGGATGTATTTTGGTTGGTTTCAGCATCATTGGCGAAATTTAGAAATTTCAAAGTTCATAGGCTTGAATTTGATGTAATTTTGGTGTTTTTGCGTTGTTTTTGGTATTTTGAAGGCTCGACTAAGTTTGAATGAGGTTAATTAATATGTTGGTATGTTTGATTGAGATCCCGAGGGCCTCGGGTGAGTTTCGGGTGGTTAACGGATCGGTTTTTGGTTTTGGAACTTGGCCGGTTTGCTGGTGTTTCTGCAGCAGAGTTTTACTCTATGAGTTCGCGGAAGAGGGCTCGTGTTCACATACTGGGTTTGGTGGAAGGGGGGGCCAGTTGTTCAATGCATTTGTGGGCGAAGGGATGCGAACGCGGCGTGTTGAGCAGGGTGGCCATCATGAATGCGAGGGTGTGTGTGAGTTCGCGTAGAGTTCTGAGCCTTTTGAGGACCCCAGGCCTTTGGCCTATGCGTTCACGGGTCAGAGGGTGCATTCGTGAAGGCCTGGGATTAGCTGTGCTTCACGTTCGCGGGCTTGAAGCCGCGTTCGCGTATAGTTAAATTAGGGTCCTGATTGGATTGTTCTATGTGAACGCGGTCCTAGTGACGCGTTCGCGATGAAGAAAAATGAGCTGGGCAGAAAGTTTTTATGTTCTAAACGGGGGTTTTTTGACCATAACTCAATGTTCCATTAGAGAGATCGGGAGAAGGAAGATTTATACGAGATTTTCAGTGGGATTCTTGTGGTAAGTGTTCTTCAATTACTTTGGATTTTATTTCATGAATTTGTCTTGATCTTCACCTTGCAATTTGAGGAATTAACTAGAGTATTTGGGAAAAAATGGGAGGAAAGATTTAGAAATTTCTTTTTGTAATTTGAGTAAGGCAATTGTGGTCCGATTTTGATGTTCTTGGTATGTACGGACTCGTGGGTGGATAATGGTTCTTGTGATGTAATTTTTATCAGTTTCCGAGACGTGGGCCAGGGGCTCGAGTTTGGATGAATTTTGAGACTTTTGTATAAATTGATAGTTTTCGATTGGGTTGTGTTCCTTTAGCGTCTATTGATGATGTGAATCTGGTTTTGGTGTGATTAGGAGCAACAGGGAGACAATTTGAGGGGCAAGAGTATCGTAGATTAGTATTGTGGCCCGGTAGAGGTAAGTAATGGTTATAAATCTTGTCCTGAGGGTATGAAACCCCGGACTGCATATTTCTCACTGTGTTTAGAATGGCGCACATATCGGATGACGAGTATGTGGCACACACTTATTTTTTGGATTGGACTTGGTCCTCTCCACGGCAACTATTGAGTTGCATATTTTACTCTAAATCACATGTTAAATTGCGTTCCAAAGACAATTGCTATATTTGGGCTATAAGCCATGTTTGGGGCCTCTTGCCGACTTGTTTAGACCCCTTGGGGGCTTTTTACTGCTATTTACTCACTGTTGATTTATGATCTACACTCAGTCATGTTGTGCTTAACTGTTTTCGAAGCACAACCTTATTTACACTATTTTGAGTTATAAAATGATGTTTTGGGTCGACTACCCCTTGTTACTGATACGCCCGAGGGGCTTTTGAGAGGTTATGATTGAGTGAGGCCGAGGGCTTGATTGTAAGGATATGATACGCCACGAGGTGGCTTGATATTAGCGATCGGGCTGAAGGAGCCGCTCCAGAGTCTGTACACACCCCCAGTGAGCGCAGGTACCTACTAAGTGCGAGTGCCGACTGCCGAGTGACAAGTGATTGGGAGGCATGAGTGACTGTGAGGTATGACCGAGAGGATGATTATGAGTGACTGAGGTATGCCCGAGGGGCTCATTATGAGTGATTGTGAGGCATGCTCGAGGGCCTGATTATGATACATGTTTTTGCCCGAGGGGCTACTTATGATTTTACCACTTTCACTCTAAACTTATGAAATATGTTTTGCCTGTGGGGCCTTTTTATGATTTTTAGCATTTTTACACGAAACGTCTTGAAAGTTATGTTGAAACTATTGGCAAGTGTATTTCCAAATAATTTTTAATGAATCAGCTTTTAAGCGTGATGATTTTACGTGTACTTTGTTGGAAAGAAAGGCTGTGCTTATTGGGAATTGATGAATTGATTTTTATGTGTTTCTTGCTGCTTAGACCTGATTTATTCATTACTACTGTGTTGGCGTACTCACATTACTCACTGTACTTTGTGTGCAGATCCAGGTGTTAGGGCAGGGTGAGCTGTGTATCTGTTCCAGAGATCTCTCGGAGGAATGCGAGGTAGCTGCACGCGTCCGCAGTCCTACTCTCTCTCCTGCTTACTATTATAGAATTTATTTTATTTTGAGTTGTATATTTTATGTAGATGCTCATGACTAGTGACTTTGGGATCTCAGGGGGTTGTATTTAATATTCGGTATAACTTTAACTGCTTAAAAAAATGTTTAGAGGAAACCTTTATGGGTTATCGATTTAGTAAAGATGTAAATGGAAGCTTATTACGATATGAGTGTAGTTTTGGCTGGCCTAGTTCTGTGATAGGCGCCATCACGACTGGCTTAGATCTGGGGTCGTGACAAGTTGGTATCAGAGCCTAGGTTGCATAACACTCACCGCTCATGAGCAGGTTTTATTGAGTCTTGCAGATCGGTACGAAGACGTTTGTACTTATCTTCGAGAGGCTGTGGAACCCTTAGGAAAATCTCACATTCTTGAATTCTTGTCGTGTGAACCCATTTATTTCAGCCAAGAGCGCAACTCTTGAATTCCTTCTATGTATTCGAACGCGCCCGGGAGATGTGATTTTGGCATGTTGGTAATAGGCCAGTCTGGAGGACTTGAGGCCGGATTCATTATGTGGCTTGAGTGCGAGGTTTCGATTGTGTGAGTCGTGCATTTGGGAACTTATATGTCCGTTGTGTTCTTATTGATGAGAATTGGTGACTAGACGGCTACGTGGTGAGTGTGATTTGATGGTTAGCTATGTTCAGATTGTTTGATTGTGACAAAAGGGTTGGCTATAAATGTGACAAGAACTATTGAATGTTTGATTTCTATCTCGGTTTGGTATATGGCTTCGAGTTGTGAGAGTATTTGAAGACCTCTCATGTTGTTTAGTTGTGGAGTGAAGCGGCTCTTTCTGTTTGGTTATAAGTTCCTGGTGATGTCTTTTGGGCTGATTATCGCCCCAGTAGCATTCTTGGGACACGTGGTGTCTAGTGAGGGTATCCATGTGATCAGACATGTGTGGGTAGAGCTTCCAGAAGCTCGAGATTTCTTTGACCACCGCTCCAGTGTTAGTTCTCCCATCAGCTTCAGGTTCTTACCGCATATTGTGATGCCTCAAGGATAGGCGTTGTTTGTGTTTAGATGCAGAAGGGTGTAGTGATTGCGTGATAGTTATGGTCTTCAGAAGTGTATAGAGAGATATCAGTTTGAGGCTAAGTGGGCAGGGGTATCTCCTGCGGGTTGTCCTGGAATGTGTGATCCTTATGTTGTTTAGTAGTAAGTTCTCTTCTACCAGTAAATGATATATGTTGCAATTTGAGTTTAGATCGCTTGTGGAAGTTGGCATGACTATTACAATGGTGAATGCGAGATTTGCAGATGACTTTAGTTGTTAGACAGGTTGTGTTATTATGGGCGTTGTAAGTTATTAGTTGTCTTGATCGTTGACTTTGAGCCAAGTGGGGGAGTCTATTAATGATAAGTTGATTACACGATTATGTGTTGTGTTGGTTTCAGTTCGAGGTATATTGGTAAATCAGTTATGACCTGCAGATGTGGGGCCTGGTAATGATGCGAGTATTTGAAATTTCTTCGACACAGGTTGTAATGTACTTGATCGGGTAAATGAATTTTATGGAATGATTGAGAGGTAATTGTAAAAGGTGTAGTGTGTGCAGTGTATGAATTTGCTTGTGACTTCAAGTGAGTGTATTACTTCCCTAGTATGTTAGTGTGCGAACGGGTCAGGTCGATTATTTCTAATCGGTCGGTGTAATTGAGATTTTACGTTGGAGGGTGTCAAGACTCGTGGCATTTCTACATCATCATGGATTCTACGTATCAGTATTAGGAAGGTGAAGGTAATGTCTTTAGATTCGCGAGAAGACTCTTCAGTGTACGCATTTTGGATGTAGTGCTTTTGGGGATATTTAAGAGAGTATTTAGCGTCTTACGAGCTTTAGACGGTACAATTTTATGCATGGGAATCGTGTGGCGAGTCTGGGCTGAGAATTGTGGTGTTATGGAAAGGAGAAGTGTCAATTTGAAGGTAAGTCAGAAGAAACTTGGGTACATAGGGCAACTTGGTAGTAGGTCGGATCGGCATAGTAAGGGATGCGATTAGTTCTTTGGGTGTTCATGAGGTGACGAGTTTTTATGGGTGTTTCTTAGCAATGCTCTTGGATTTCTTGGTGGCCTGTGTAGCTTGGTTGAGGTAGAAGGATTCCGTACTGATGGTTTGGTGTTGCGCAAATGGAATTTCAGATAGTTCCTGATGGTTTGTACCATGGTTAAGGATGCATATTTTCTTCTGGCCTGAGGTGCGGGTGACGTGTAATGAATTTGCTTCTAAATGGGATCAAATGGAAGTTCTTGGCTAGTTAGGTACGTAGTTTCTTGTGGCTCGGAAGGGATCAAGAAGCTCCAAAAATGCAAAAATATAAACTAACCTAGAAAACAAATAAAATGATCAATGGCTACAAGTATGGGTGCATCGGGAATTACACTCAAGTAACGATCCAATGTATTTTACGATTTTACAAATATGAGCGATTTTATGTTAATTAGCCACAGATAAAAATTCTCACTTAGCTTCTTGCGAAGACCAACAAGACTTCCTAATTGAATTATCCCTAAAACAATCAAGAGATTAAGCCCATATATGGCTACAAATAGTTTAATCCTATTCCTAGGTAAAATTTATAAAATGAGGGTTAAAGCCTCAAGTTCTTGTTAATTAATCTTTCCCAACCCCAAATTATGTTTTCCAAAATTAATTCGGAGTTAATGAGCGAGTCCTAGGGTTAGACATGGAAACATTAGAGAAAAAAAATAATCAAAGAAAAAATAACTCACTTCATAAATACATAAAAATCATTTAATACATAAGCACATCCACACTTTAGACATGAATATTTCCATAAACAAGATTCAAATATCGGAAATAAATACTACACACTTAAATATTCAATACAAAGCAAGGAAATGAAGAAATGAACATAAATGGGTAAGAAATTCTCAACCACAAGCTTCAAATCTTCAAGACCCAAGCGTGTGTGCAAACCCTAGCTTCCAAAACTTGTTCTTCTAAGCCAAAGATCTATTCTAAGATGTAAAAGTTGTCAAAAGTTATGAAAAGTTATCCAAAATATCTTCTAGGTCGTGTATTTGTGCGTTTAGAATGTACAAATTGTGAAATGCCATTACTGCCCAGGTCCGATGCCCATTGACCACACTTGCGGAAGAATCCTCGTAGGTGCGGCTCCGCAGATGCGGATTTCCCACCGCAGATACGGAACATGAAGTGAAGCATTGGATCCGTAGATGCGGTCCATAAAGCGGAGATGCGCAACTGCAGAAGCGATTATATACCCGCAGATGTGGTTCCCGGTCAGGCTGCTCATTTCTGCAGATGCGGACTGCCTCTTTGCAGGTGCGAGATCTCTTTTACGCACAATATTCTGCGTATGCGGAATCCCTGGAGATTTTTGCACTCTTTCAATGTTTTTTTGCTCAAGTTCACTTAGTTGAATTCAAATCACTTCATGGCCTCATTTCCTGAAAATCAAACAATACAAAACATAAACTATATCGTATTATCATTAAAGGACCCAAAATCTAAAGAAAAAAGACTATAATAAGTGGTAAAATCACCACTCATCAAGCATCTAGCTCGAGCATTCCTCAGCACCGCATTTATGCGTTGGCATGATGACAGGATCATGAGTCATCGCGTGATGCTTTTACATGTATATTATCAATCTCCTCATGTGATGTATATGCACTGATTGACCCAGGTTCCACCTTATCATATGTTACTCCGTTGGTTGCTAGTAAGTTTGGAATAAAACCTGAATTGTGTAACCTTTTGAGGTGTCTACACCTGTTGGGGACTCAGTGATAGCTAAGCGAGTATATAGGGGTTATATAATAGTAGTTCATAGTCAATCTACTGTACCCGACCTAATCGAGTTAGATATGGTAGAATTTGATGTTATAATGGGTATGTATTGGTTGGCTTCTTGTCATGCCAATGTTTATTATAGATCAAAGATAGTCCCATTTCAATTTCCAGGGGAGCCTGTTTTGGAGTGGAACGTTAATACGGTGTCACCGAGAGGTAGATTTATTTCCTATCTCTAGGCAAGGAAGTTGATCAAAAAGGGATGCATTTATCACTTTGTTCAGGTTCAGGATGTAGAAGTAAATTCACCAACCATTCAGTCCATCGCTGTGGTTAATGAGTTCCCCGATAAGCTTCCGGGACTTCCGCCAGAGCGAGAAATTGAGTTTGCTATTGACCTACTACCAGATACTCGTCAAATATCTATTTCTCCCTATAGAAATGGCCCTCGCAGAGTTGAAGGAACAACTAAAGGAATTGCTTGAAAAAGGCTTTATCAGACCTAGTACAATACCGTGGGGAGCACCTGTGTTATTTTTGAGGAAGAAAGGTGGTTCCTTACGAATGTGTATTGATTATAGACAGTTGAATAAGGTGACAATCAATAATAAGTACCCACTCCCGAGGATTGATGATTTATTTGATCAATTGCAAGGTGCCAAGTGTTTTTTAGAGATAGACTTGAGGTCCGGGTACTATCAAGTAAGGGTTAAGGAGGAAGATATTCTGAAGACAACATTCAAAACTAGATATGGTCACTTTGAGTTTCGTCTTATGTCGTTCGGTTTGAACAATACCCCAGAAGTATTCATGGATTTTAGATCTGTTCATAATTGTATTTATCAATGATATATTGGTGTATTCTCGTTCAGAGGCTGAGCATGGAGATCATTTGCGTACTGTGCTCAGAGTTCTACAAAGAGGGAAGTTGTATGCAAAATTATCTAAATGTGAATTTTGGTTGGACTCTGTAGCTTTCCTTGGGTATATCATTTCGAGTGAAGGTATCCGGGTTGATACACAAAGGATTGAGTCAGTAAAGACTTGGCCTAGACCTACGACACCGACGGAGATTCGTAGCTCTCTCGGTTTGGAAGGTTATTACATGAGATTTGTAGAGGGATTTTCTTCCCTTTCAGCACCTTTGACAAAGTTGATTCAGAAGGGAGCAAAGTTTCAATGGACTAATGCTTGCGAACGGAGTTTCCAGGCATTGAAAGATATATTGACTTCTGCACCGGTTCTAACGCTCCCTGAAGGGACCGATGGTTATGCTATCTATTGTGATGCTTCAAGCATTGGATTGGGTTGTGTGCTGATGCAACATGGTAAGGTTGTAGCTTATGCTTCTCGACAACAAAGAAAGCACGAGAAGAACTACCCGACCCACGATTTAGAGTTAGCCGTGGTGATTCGTGCACTAAAGATGTGAAGGCACTACTTGTATGGCTTTCATGTTGATATCTATACAGATCATAAGAGCCTCCAGTATATCTTCAAGCAGAAGGAATTGAATATACGTCAAAGGAGATGGTTGGAGCTACTTAAAGACTATGACGTTGATATTTTATACCATCTGGGGAAGGCGAACATAGTAGCCGACGCCCTCAGTCGTAGATCTATAGGTAGCCTGTCATATTTACAACCATAAAAGAGGGGAATAGCCCATGAGATTCATTAGCTAGATATACTTGGAGTCCGGTTACTGCACTCAGTTGATATTGGAATTACTATTCAGGATACGGCAACATCCTCTTTAGTAACTGAAGTAAAGGAACGCCAATACGAGGTTCTTGTGTTAGTTCATTATAAGAATACCACCCTCATAAGAAGAAGACACCATTTGAAATTACATAAGATGGGGTCCTCAGATATCAAGGACGATTATGTGTCCCTAATGTTGCAGGGATGCGTCGGCAGGTTATGGGAGAAACTCACTATTCTCGTTAGTCTACCCATACATGAGCGATAAAGAGGTATTATGATATCAAGGAAGTATGTTGGTGGGACGGAATGAAAAAGAATATAGCGGAGTTTATTGCTAAGTATCCTAACTGTTAGCAGGTTAATATTTAGCATCGAAAACCCGGTGGATTATTGCAGGTTATGAAGATTCCGACTTGGAAATGGGAAGTAATCAATATGGATTTCATCGTAGGCTTACCTCGTACCCAGCGTAAGTTCGATTCTATATGGGTGATTGTTGATAGGCTTACAAAATCAGCCCATTTTCTGCCCGTTTGGACTACATGTTCCGCAGAGGATTATGCAAGGCTTTATATTAAGGAGATAGTACGACTGCATGGCGTGTCACACCCCATGTTTCCGTACGTACGAGTACGTCGTAATTAAATCGATGTAAGCTAAGAAATGAGATCATATTTGGAAGTATATAAAGTAAGTTATCATGTTAACTTGGAGGTTACAAATATTTAAGATCATGAATACCAAGTACAAAGAGGGTTTGAAGGCTTAGAAGCTAAATGAATTCAAGAAAATAAGTTTCGTCAAAAGTCGACAAGTTGGAATGTTATAACATGTATTTTTGGGGTAAGACTAGGGCGCTTAACATTATAAAAAGATTATTTTATAAGTTATTTTAGTAGTATGATAGTCGTGTGTTATGTTTTGAATTCAAGCGAGTTGTGGAGCAAAAGTTGGAAAAGGTCATCACCAGTTGCATTAACAAATATGCTGAAAATTAGGTCAAATGTAGCTGAGAAATTCTCCCAATATACTTGAAATTACGGGATTATCTACCTACCAAATTTAATATCTACGCGTTTAGTGTCCAACGGATTAAACCTTTCATTGATAGAACATTGGAGTAGAGAGATATTCACATTTTTGCGAGACTGCGCAGATTGGTAGGTGACAAGTAGGTGCATCACCTACTTGCTAAAAGGAGAGGCCTCAATTAAAAGCTCCAAAGTCGGACAAGAGGGAGCTATTAAGGTATTATAAACTCATTTATTTCACCCATATTTCAGACCAATAAAACCAAATCGAACTCCTTCAACTCCTCCCCAAAAATTCCACACAAACCCTAGGTTATTTCGGGTGTTACAATATGATTCTAGTGTCGAAAAGCCCGAACAACTTGCTAGTTTCTATTTCTCCTTCACGTAGCTGCGTTGGGGGACTGATTTTTGATGAAGAAGGGATAGGATTCATGGATTCTACTCTGTCCAAGGTAAATTTCTGCTTCTCCTTCCATTTTCTAGGCTTGTACGAGTTGTAACTCGATCGTAAAGACTAGACCTAGCGAGTTTCGAAAGAGTTGTTGTTCCGCCATTGTTGGCTGGTTGTAAATTTATTTTATGTTGAATTCATTTCTGTTTTATTTTATGAGAGGCTTAATTATGTATTTTTGGTTTTTTTTTTCTCAATTTGAAAGAAAATACAGGTCGAAACGTGTTGTAGTAAACTGAAAAATCAATTTTGAGTTGCTGAACTTGTGAGACTGTTTTGTGGGATATTTCTTGTTTCTTTTGGGTTGCCTATTTTGCTACTGTATTCATGGAGTTTGGGAGGAGAAATGATGTTGAGAAACACCACATAGTGTTAGGGTGGTTGGCTGGTCGTTCGTTGTTATATTTTTAAGGTTGTTTGACACTACTTTGGTTGTCGTTTTATGTATGCAGTGATTAGGGTGTGTGGGCTATTTTGTGGTATATTGTTATGGAAATAATGCTGAAAAATGATGCATACATGTTGTTATTATTTTGTTCTTGGTGCTGTTGGTATATGGTATTGGAGGACGGCCTTGTTACAGGGGAGATGCTGCCCAAATTTACGTAAACGAGCTACTAGTTTAAGTTGCGAACTTAGCCTTTACTCAGCACTGATTTTGAATCTCCTTATGTTGTGGTAGATTGAGTTGAGTTGTTTGAAGAATTGCTTATGAGGTATTAAGGACTCAACAGAGTTAAGGTATGTTAATTCTAATCCTTCTTTCTTTTGGCATGATCTAAGTAACGATACGTAAACATAATGTTATTCCATAAGTGGTTCTACTCTTAGCAGTTGGAGATGTCTATGTTATTCATTCATGTAAGTGATATGAAAGCACGTCTAAGTATGTTCCTAAGTAAATATTGAGGTATATGATAAAAGCGTTAATGTCTATAATATAGTGATACATGTATCTTAGTGCATTTACCGTCGTGCTACGGCCGGTCGGGCAGTTACCACCGGTTGGGCAGCTATGTATTATTATGTCACGACCCAAAATCCATACGGTCGTGATGGCGCCGGACATCATTGTCAGGCAAGCCAATCATTAATTAATCAAAATAATTTTCCTGTTTTAACATTTATGAAGAAGCATTTCCTTTCACTTTATTACATATTAATCAAGTAAAATCTCGATAATTTAAAAAACAATAGTTAGAATACTACACTTTAGCATATATACCCCAACATACCCCAGAACCTGGTGTCACAAGTATATGAGTAGTTTTAAAGAATTTATACAATCACTACAAAGCCTGTCCGAAATACAAATTGGACAAGGAAATTTAAAATGAAAAATAAATATAGTACGAGGGAGACTCTGTGAGCTGCGGATCGCCTCCGGATGATGCAGCTCGCCTAAGTCTCTGAATCCTCCACATTTGCTATGAAAGTACCTGTGCAATAAAATACACAGCAAGTGCAACATGAGTATAAAAACAACGTGCACTCAGTAAGTCGCCCGCCTAACCTCAGAGAGGTAGTGACTAGAGGTCAAATTAGACAGTTACTAAAGGTCAATTAAGAATATTTAAGTGTGACACTAAGCACTATTATCATAGGCAATTTATTAAAATCGAGAATAAGTATTTTCAACTCCGTTCATGTTTAACACTTTATATCTTCGCCATATTAATAACAATTAATCATAATGGGTGATTTAATCAAATAACAATAAATCGACGGGAAGGAAGAAAGTCTTCTCAAAAATCTTTTTAATAACTTTAAATCTCTATCATTTCAATTGACAACTAAAAATCCCAGGCTAGTAATCAGGCAAAAATCATAGCAACTACGCAGTAAATATTAATCAAGTAAAATCTCATTTTCCGCACCTGCGGTCCCCTTGTCGCGTATGCGCTTCCGCAGGTGCGCCCAAATCTCCCGCACCTGCCGCCTCCTTGGCTCCAGCCCAAATATCGCATCTGCGGTGCCCTTAGCCACACCTGCAGCCAAACCCTCGCAGCTGCGGATCACACCAGATGACAGTATTTCCAGCCTTCTTCAAACTCTCAACTTGATCCGTTAACAATTCGGAATCCACCCGAGGCCCCTGCAACCCCGTCCAATTATACCAACCTGTTCCAAAACATAATGCGGACTTGCTCGAGGCCTCAAATCACATCAAACAACATCAAAACCATGCATCGCACTCAAATCCCAACTTTATGAACTTACAATTTTCCAACTTCTACATCTGATGCTGAAACCTATCAAATCCCGCCCGATTGACCCCAAATTTTGTGCATAAGTCATATTCAACATAACGGACCCGCTCCAACTTCTGGAATTGCATTCCGACCTCAATATCAAAACTTCCACTTCCGGTCGGATTTCTCAAAAACCTTCAAATTTCTATCTTTAGCCAAATGACTTCAAAATGACCTACGTACATCCAAATTCACTTCCGATCGCGCTCCATCTCCAGAATTACCATATGAAGCTATTCCCAGACTCGAAATCCCAAACGGATATCAACAACACTCAAATGCACTTCAACCCCAAATCAAGGAAATTCTTCTGAAATGCAAACTTCCATAATATGCGCCGAAACACTCCCGATTTATCCAAAACCCGATACGGACATACACCCATGTCTGAAATCATCATACGAACCTGCAGGAACCTTCAAATCTTGATTCGGAGGTTTTTTACTCAAAATTCCAATCTTAGTTGATTCTTCCAACTTAAAGCTTCTGAAATGAGAATTTTCTTTCCTAATAAACTCTAAACTTTCCGAAATTCAATTTCGACCACACCTACAAGTCATAATACCGGAAACGAAGTTGCACTCGGCCTCAAACTGCTGCACAACGCGCTAGAGCGCAAAACAACCGGTCGAGTCGTTACACATTATTTACCACCGGTTGGGCAGTCATGCATATTCACTTACCACCGAGCTACGGACGGTCGGGCAGTCATGTATTTACCACCGAGCTACGGTCGGTTGGGCAGTTATATATTAACCACCAATCTATGGTCGTTCAGGAAGTCATGCATTTACTACCGTGCTACGGCCGGTCGGGAAGTTACCACCGGTGGGTAGCTATGTATCATTATTTACCACCGGGTGCGTAGTCACGCATATTCATTTACCACCGAGCTACGGCCGGTCGGGCAATCATGAATTTACCACCGAGCTATGGCCGGTCGGGCAGTTACCACCAGTTGGGCAGCTATGTATCATTATTTACCACTGAATGGGATGTCATGCATATTCATTTACCACCGAGCTACGACCGGTCGGGAAGTCATCCAGTTACCAACGTGCTACGGCCGGTCGGGCAGTTACCACTAATCAGTTGGGCAGTCATGCATCATACGATATGGATAATAGAAACAATTTCAAAGAGAAGCATTTATATATATGTATATATGTATATATGTATATATGTATATATATATATATATATATGTATATATATATATATGTATATATAATAAGCATGCATATGAGGTGGCACTTCAGAGATTCAGGTTGACTCTTATATGTCTTTAATTAATGTTTACTTACTGGTATGTTTCAGTTCCGCATTACATACTCAGTACATTATTCGTACTGACGTCCTTTTGTTGGGGACACTGCATTCATGCCTGTAGGTATAGATAATCAGTTTGATGAGACCTCATAGTAGACAAGATTGGATTTAGCGAAGGATCGATAAGACTCCACCTCATTTAGAATGCAGCCGAGTCTATGATTCATCGTGTCAGAATTTTGCTACAGACTTATGGGTAGACCGGTACCCTGTCCCATTTGATGTCAAATAATCTTAGAGGCTTTGTAAACAAAGGTTCATTTTGTACAGTATGTCATAGGCCTTGACGGCCCATATATATTCATATTTTAAGAAAAATGGTTCAGTGATACAATGTTTCCCACTTATAGTTATACATTATGAGTTGTGTCCATGTTGGCCCATGATAGTTACAAAAGCAAAACAAATGAGTTACACAGTGGTTCACTCGGGCCAGCACGACACCGGGTGCTAGCCATGCCTCCCCAGGTTTGGGACGTGACAAAGTGATATTAGAGTGGGTCGTGTCTTAGGGAGTCTAGAAAGCCATGCCTAGTAGAGTCTCACTTATGGGTGTGTTGTGTGACACATTTATAATTCAGAGGCTATAGGGGCATTTAGAAAATGTTACCCTTCTTTTATTTCCAAATCATGTCATAGAGCTCAGTCGTAAGAAGTCAGTATGAAGCATTTTCCAGATTTCTGGTGCAAGTATCACAATAGAGCTTTAAGGCGTAGATTTAATTTCTACTTATGTTGAAGGAGGTTATGAAATAAATAGAAATAAGATGCGAGATTGAAAGTTAAGTAAGGTAAAGGTGAAGAAGATACGAGATGCTCAAGTACAAAAGGTTGTGAATAGTCTAGACATTAGATAGAGGTTGGGTTTTTAGTTTAGTTTACAATGGAGAGAAGACTCGTATAGGCGCATTTACAAGGTCAGAGACAATTACGAGATTTGAAGGATTTCGACCACAAGTCGTGGTGTGAGAAAGAGGCCTAAAAGGGGGAATGAATTGGCCTTTGGAATTATTCACATAATAGTTGCCTAGATGGCAAGAAGAGTACTAAAGTATCGCAAGAGCTATAAGTTATAAAAATGATAAATGCATTAGTCAACATTTGAGGACGAATGTTCCAAAGGGGGGGGGGAATGATGTCACACCCCAGGTTTCCGTATGTACGAGTACGTCATAAGTCAATCAATGTAAGCTCAGAAATGAGATCATCTTTGGAAGTATATAAAGTAAGTTATCATGTTAACTTGGAGGTTACAAATATTTAAGATCATAAATACCAAGTACCAAGAGGGTTTGAAGGCTGAGAAGCTAAACGAATTAAAGAAAATAAGTTTCGTCAAAAGTCGACAACTTGGAATGTTCTAACATGTATTTTTGGGGTAATACTAGGGTGCTTAACATTATAAAGAGATTATTTTATGAGTTATTTTAGTACTATGATAGTCGTGGTTTATTTTTTGAAGTCAAGCGGGTTGTGGAAAAAAAGTTGGAAAAGGTCATCACCAGTTGCATTAAAAAATATGCTGAAAATTAGGTCAAATGTAGCTGAGCAATTCTCCCTATATACTTGGAATTACGGGATGGTATACCTAAAAAATTGAAGATCTACGAGTTTAGTATCGAACGGATTAAACCGTTCATTGAGACAACATTGTAGTAGAGAGTTATTCGCATTTTCGGGAGACTGTGCATATTGGTAGGTGACAAGTAGGTGCATCATCTACTTGCCAAAATGAGAGGCCTCAATTAAAAGCTCCAAAGTCGGCCAAGAGGGAGCTTTTAAGGTATTATCAACTCATTTATTTCACCCATATTTCAGACCAAAAAAAACAAATTGAACCCCTGCATCTCCTCCCCAAAAATCTCACACAACCCCTAGGTTATTTCGGGTGTTACAATATGATTCTATGACCGAAAAGCCTGGACAACTGGCTAGTTTCTATTTGTCCTTCATGTAGCTGCACTGGGGGACTGATTTTGGATGAAGAAGGGCTAGGTTTCTTGGCTTCTACTATGTCCAAGGTAAATTTGTGCTTCTCCTTCCATTATTTAGGCTTGTGCGAGTTGTAACTCGATCGTAAAGACTAGACCTAGCGAGTTTCGAAAGAGTGGTATGTTGTTTGTTGTTCCGTCATTGTTGGCTGGTTGTAAAATTATTTTTAAGTTGAATTCATGGATAGTTTATTGTATCATAGGCTTACTTATGTATTGTTGCATTTGTTTCTCAATTTGAAAGAAAAGGCAGGTCGAAACGTGTTGTAGTAAACTGAAAAATCAATTTTGAGTTGCTGAACCTGTGGGACTGTTTTGTGGGATATTTCGTGTTGATTTTTGGTTGCCTATTTTGCTACTGTATTAATGGAGTTTGGGTGGAGAAAGGATGTGGAGAAACACCACATAGTGTCAGGGTGTTTGGCTGGTCGTTCGTCGTTAAATTTTTAAGGTTGTTTGACACTACTTTGGTTGTCGTTTTATGTATGAAGTGATTAGGGTGTGTGGGCTGTTTTGTGGTATATTGTCATGGTGATAAGGCTAGAAAATGATGCATACATGTTGTTATTGTTTTTTTCTTGGTGCTGTTGCTATATGGTATTGGAGGACGGCCTTGTTACAGGGGAGATGCTGCCCAAATTTACGTAAACGAGCTACTAGTATAAGTTGTGGACTTAGCCTTTAGTCAACACTGATTTTGAATCTCCGTATGTTGTGGTAGATTGAGTTGAGTTTCTTGAAGAATTGCTTAGGAGGTATTAAGGACTCAACAGAGCTAAGGTATGTTAAGGCTAATCCTTCTTTCTTTTGGCATGATCTAAGTAACGATACGTAAACGTAATGTTATTCCATAAGTGGTTCTACTAGTAAAGACACGTAAAACTTTCTATGTCAAAAATAATGCTTGAGTAGGTCCCTGTGCTGTTATAATTGTAGAAATTCTTAAAACGGTCCTATTTTGAGTAAAAAGTATCCCTGAACTTGAAAGATTAAATTTTCCAGAAATTGCGCGTTATGCGACGCACTATGCGATCACATAATAGGTATGCGGACCGCATAGTGGTCGCATACCTGGATAGTTTGCTATGAAGTTTGAGGACAACTATGCAAACTAAAATGCGATCGCATTTCACGAATGCGGGCCGCATAGTTGTAGCATTCTTGCCCCATGGTTTTTGCGAGGGAGGTTATGCGACGCACTATGCGATCGCATAACAGGTATGTGGACCGCATAGTTGTCGCATACTTGGGCAGTCCAGTCTCCTTTTCGCCCATTTCGAGGGCCATTTATGTGACATGAATGCAGAACGCATAGCAGGAATACGATTGCATTCCTGACCACATCCGTGTGTTGGGGCTCCTTTTTTCTAAATTTAAAATCCGTACCCCTGTTTTATAAAACACTTTTTCCCTTCATTTGTAACGATATTCTGACCAAATATAGAGAGAGAAGAAGAGAGTTCTTGAGAGAGAAGATTTCAACATCATCCAATTTGGTTTTCAAAAATCACTCAAGCCCGGAAATTATCAAGTTATTGTCATCTTCTTCACTCAAAGAGGTAATTCTTCACCATATTTCCCCAATTCTCAGATTTTGTGTAAGAATAAAGAACACATAGGTTGGGTCTTGAAAATAAAAAGTGAAACCTTGCATGAATGTGAATAATCTTCCATAATCTAGCAAAAAGGGAAGTAATCTAGGGTATTCTTTCACTAAAAAGGGGTTAGTTAATCTAAAGGACCACATAGTAGTTGATAAAATGCCCAAATTAGTCCGAGGTTCCTAACTCTATGTTTGAATGTGTCACATTGTAAATTAGATTGAAGTCGTTAGAAGGTCTGGTGATTTTCGATAGAAATTATAGAGAAATTCCAACTCAAGGTATGTTTGGCTATCTCTAATCTTCATATGATAAACCCGTGGTGCTCACTTTTCGGGTATGATTCTCTTGTCGGATATCTATGGAATTTATGTGTTCTATGTGCCTAATTAAGGAATCTCTGTTTCTATGTCATTCCATGCTAATACCATATCGTTGTGCTACTTGAGTATATGAGCTGTGATCATTTTATTCCTTCTTCTACTATATGTGTGATCCTTGCATATGATGGGTGTGGTAATTATGAAAGACTAGAATGGTACGAAATATGAATCAAAAGTTGTTGTGATATGAAATGTGGGTAAAGAGACGATAATGATGTAAAATGCAAAACATGAGGTTGAATCGTTGTGAAACATGAATTATTGGAAGGGATGGTTGTGGAATATGGATTAAAGGAAGAGTTGTTGTGAAATGTGAATCAAAGGATTTTAATGATATGAAAGATGAATCAAAGAACTATATGTGTTGGGGATCAAAGAGATTAAAATCGATGTAAGTGATCTAATACATCCATTCTACCCGGAGAATGTCCTAGGGGTGAAGGCCTATACGATCTGGCTGGGATCGGAATCCATGTCGTACACATGGATGACTTGATATTGTGATATTATTATGATTTGATGATGATTATTGTCCTCATTGTTTACAGTTGAGATGGCCTAGCCAATCGGGCAAAGATCGGACTCCGTCTGCTGTGCACAATCCATGGTGTTAGGCTAGCCGATTCGGGCAGAGATCGGACTTCGTGAGAAAAAGCCATGGTGGTTATATGTGATGTGATTGAAATTCAGACCTCACCTAGGATGGCTTAGCCGATTAGGCAGAGATCGTAATCCGTGCGACAACGACACGGTAGATCAGTAATAATAATAACAAGATAAACGTAAAAGTACATTAACCAAAAGATGGCAAAACGGGATTGACTGTTGATGTTTATCCTATCTAAAGTAGGTTTGTTCATACATACTAGTGCTATTCAATGGTACTAATGCTCCTTTTGCCGGGGGCGCTACATCTTTTAAATGGATGTAGGTAGTTCTGTAGTAGGTAGCGCCGTTCGCCGATAGTGGTGCCTTTCCTTCCATCTCTTCAGCAGTCTTGGTGAGCCCCACTTCCTCTCGGGGCTGTGTGTAAATCATGTTGATTCATTTTGTTATATGTCATTCCTTTTTGAGGTATAGTCGGGGCCTTGTTACCGGGAAGTCTATGTATTCTTCTCTGCACACTTAGAGGCTCCGTAGACACTATGTTGGTTGTAAACATACTTTCGGTAGTTGTTGTACTTACTCGTAATCGTGGTCTCGTAACGGGAATGTTGTATTTAGTATGTATGTTTTGGTAATATCTAATATTGAAAATGTTAAAAGAAGAAACAAATTTATGTTGTAACCGCATGCCTTAATCTATTTTGCTGTTCACTTATAAAATGTACATTATGAACACGAGGAAATGCATCGGGTAGGAAAGGAAAATACAGGTTCGCTTGATCGGGTTCATCTAGTTGGGCGCGGGTCTCAACCCTAGGTTTTGGGGTGTGACAAACTTGGTATCAGAGCCTAAGGTTTTAAAAGTGTCCTAGGTTGTCTCGGAGCCGTGTCTAGTAGAGCTCTTCTTATCGGTGTGTTGTCGACCACATCTATAATAATGGGGTTGCATGGACATTTAGGAAAGTACCCTTTTATTGCTATTCTGTATCGCGCGATGTGGTGAAGGGTGAGGTTATCTATCCCTAACTCGTGCATTATTCTAATATTCAGTAAATGGCTCCCAAGAAGAGAGCTCGACTCGGCCTAGAGGTCAATGCCACCCCAGGAGTGGCCGTGAATTCTTTATCTGGTGGTGCGGGCGAGAATGATTCCCCGACCCTGAATCTACCTGAATCTTCCATACCAGGTGAGGATATTCCTATTCCTATTCCTGTTCCAGCGGAGGGTTCTACAGTCCCTCCCGCTGATGTTCCTGATCCTTCTTCTGTCCCAGCTTCCGGTTCCGGTATTTCTGATGGGGATCTCAGGGGAGCTATTCAGATGTTGACTCATCTAGTGGCCTCCCAGGCCCAAATATCACATGTTGCCCCTGCATCCTCCAGCGAGCAAGGGGATTCTTCATGTTCTGGGGTCAACCAGTTTCTACGGTTAGCCCCTCCAGAGTTCACAGGCACCGACCCGGAGGGCGACCTTAAATATTTTATAGATTAGATGTACAAGACTCTTCGGGTTATGAAGGCTACAGAGACAGAGGGGGTCGAGTTAGCTTCCTATCATTTGATGGGAGCAGTGTATTCGTGGTTTGAGATGTAGGAGTACTCCCGTGGGGAAGGGAGCCCTCCGACGAGGTGGAATGAGTTTGTAGGTGCTTTCATGGACCATTCTTGCCTGCTAAGACCATGGAAGCCTGCGCTACAGAGTTTGAGGTCCTCCAGCAGGGCAACAGGAGTGTGTGGGAATATCATATGGAGTTCGTGCACGTGTCCAAGTATGCTGTCCACATGATGCTGACTATGGAGGCCAGAGTTCGCCAGTTTGTTCAGGGCCTTGCTCCCTTGGTTATTAATGAAGCTGCTACAGCTGCTCTGCATTCAGATATGAACTATGGAAAGATTGCAGGCTACGGAGACTCGAAAATTGAAGATAAAGATGGAGAGAGAGAGTATTAGTAGAACCCGGTCGGCGGGCAGCCATGGGGGTTCTTTTGGAGGAGGGAGACAAGTTCCTAGGAGAGGGTCATCAGGACCATCCCAGTCTCATGCTCAGTCATCAGCTAGTGCCCCACCACCAGGATGTCACCATCATCATCAGCAGGGAGGTCGTTTTGGGGCCAGTTCTGGCGGCAGGGGGTTCCACCAGCCAGTCCGTTCAGGTGGGAGATTCCAGCAGCAGTAGAGGGGCCCATGCCCCAAGTGCGAGAGGTTTAATACCGGGCCCTGTTATCTAGATCGTCCAGTATACTATGGTTGTGGGGTGAGGGGTCATATTCATAGGGACTGCCCTTCATCCAGCCAGGGTGCAGGATGGGACGCCGCCCAGACATCTAGTTCTTCAGCTGGTACATCTTCAGCACGCCCACCAGCCCGAGACCCTTCAGCACCAGCAGGGCGTGGTGCAGCCAGGGGTGGTGCTCGAGGTCGGGGAGAACCCAGTCGGTTCTATGCTTTGAGTGGTCGCCAGAGTGAGGAGGCTTCGCCAGACGTTGTCATAGGTATTCTGACTATTCAAAAACATGATGTTTATGCTCTTATTGATCCCGGGTCTTCTTTGTCATATGTTACTCCCTTTATTGCTTCAAGTTTTGGGGTAGAACCCGAACAACTTCATGAGCCGTTCTCCATGTCGACTGTGGTTGGTGATTCTATTACAGCCGTGCGAGTCTATAGGAATTGTGTTGTCACAGTGTGTGGTCGGGATACCACGGCCGATCTTATTGAGCTAGGGATGGTAGATTTTGATGTGATTATGGGGATGGATTAGCTCTACTCGTGCTTTTCTAAACTCGACTGCGGAGCCAGAATTATAAGGCTCGAGTTTCCTGAGGCGCCAATTATTGAATGGAAGGGGAATGATGTTGTGCAAAGAGGCAGGTTTATTTCCTACCGTAAGGCCTCGATGATGATCAGAAAGGGGTGTATCTACCACTTGGTCGGGGTTGCAGCCTCCACTATAGAGGTGCCTCCTCCCGAATCCATGCCTGTCGTGAATGAGTTTCTTGAGGTTTTTCTGGATGAGCTTCCTGGGATTCCACCTAATAGAGAGATTGATTTCGGGATTGATGTATTCCCACATATGCAACCAATATCTATTCCACCCTACCAAATGGCGCCAACAGAATTGAGAGAGTTAAAAGAGAAATCGAAGTATCTATTAGAAAAGGGTTTCATTAGGCCTAGTGTGTCGCCTTGGGGCACACCGGTTCTATTTGTCAGGAAGAAGGATGGATCGCTTCGGATGTGTATTGATTGTCGGCAGCTCAACAAGGTCACCATCAAGAATAACTACCCATTGCCTCAGATAGATGATTTATTCGATCAATTGAAAGGTGTTAGGTTATTCTCAAAGATTGATTTACGGTCCGGGTATCACTAGTTAAAGATCAGAGAGAAAGATATTTCTAAGACCTCCTTCCGAACTCGTTATGGGCACTTCGAATTCTTGGTAATGTCTTTTGGTCTAACCAACGCCCCAACAATTTTTATGGATCTTATTAATCGGGTTTTCAAACAGTTTCTTGATTCCTTTGTGATTGTTTTCATTTACGACATCATCGTTTATTCGCGAAGTCAGGAAGATCATGCGACTCACCTCATGGGAGTTCTGCAAACTCTTCATCAGTACCAATTGTATGCAAAGTTTTCAAAATATGAGTTTTGGCTAGAATCAGTCACCTTTTTGGGCCATGTTGTTTCCAGGGAAGGGATTTGGGTTGATCCCCAAAAGATTGCAACGGTAAAGGATTGGCCTAGACCAACAACCCCGACAGAGATTCGCAGTTTCTTGGGTCTAGCTAGGTATTATCGGAGGTTCGTGGAGGGATTCTCTACCCTCGCCTCCCCATTGACTAACCTGACGTAGAAAGCGGCTAAGTTCCAGTGGTCCGATGCTTGTGAAAAGAGTTTCTAGGAGTTGAAATTGAAATTGACTTCGGCACGACCTTGCCAAAAGGTTCAGAGGGATTTGTAGTTTATTGTGATGCTTCAAGGATTGGTTTGGGGTGTGTGTTGATGCAATGTGGTAAGGTTATAGCGTATGCTTCAAGGCAGTTAAAGAATCACGAGAAGAATTATCCGACGCATGATTTAGAGCTCGCGACGGTTGTGTTTGCATTGAAAATCTTGCGGCATTATCTTTATGGGGTCCATGTGGACGTGTTCACAGACCACAACAGTCTTCAGTATTTATTCAAACAGAAGGAGTTGAACTTAAGGTAGTGGAGGTTGTTAGAATGGCTCAAGACTATGATATTAATATTTTGTACCATCCAGGGAAGGAGAATGTGGTAGCCGACGCTCTTAGTCAGAAATCCATGGGTATCTTGGCACATTTAGAAGCTGGTCAGAGGATTTTGGCTCGGGAAGTTATCAGTTGGCTAGTCTGGGGGTCTATCTTTCGACCTTAGGCGAAGGGGATGTCGTGGTGCATAATGGAGTAGAATCTTCGCTTGTAGCAGAAGTCAAGGGAATGCAACTCAGGGATTCGGCTTTGGCACAATTGAGGGAAGCAATTGAATCACAAGACTTCAGCATTCTCACTCGGCAATGGTGACGGTGTCCTGCGGTGTCAATAAGTTATGTGTTCCAGATGTAGATGATCTCCGGGAAAGGGTAATGGTATAGGCTCATAATTCCAGGTATTCCGTACTCCCGGGTTCTACGAAAATGTATCACGATCTCAAGGAAATTTATTGGTGGAATGGTATGAAGAGGGGTGTGGCGGACTTTGTGGCTAAGTGTTCAAATTGTCAGCAAGTGAAGGCCGAGCATTAGAGGCCCAATGGGTTGACGCAGCTTATGGAAATACCAATGTGGAAATGGGAGATGATCAATATGGGCCTTTTGGTAGGGTTACCCCGCACTCACTGAAAGTTCGACTCGATTTGGGTGATAGTTGATCGACTCACGAAATCAGCTCACTTCTTGCTAGTCAAGTCCACCGACCCTGCAGAACAATATGCTCAGTTGTATATCAAACAAATAGTCAGGATCCATGGCACTACAGTATCTATTATCTTGGATCGAGGGTCCCAGTTCACAGCTAACTTTTGGAGAACATTTTAGCAAGGTTTGGGTACTCAGGTAAATCTCAGCATAACATTCCATCCACAAACTGATGGGCATGCAGAGCGGACGATTCAGACGCTGGAAGACATGTTACGGGCATGTGTATTAGATTTCAAGGGTATCTGGGATGATCACTTGCCACTTATAGAATTTTCTTATAATAACAGTTTCCATGCTAGTATTCAGATGTCTCCATTTGAGGCATTATACGAAAGGAGATGTAGATCTCCGATCGGATGGTTTGAGGTTCATGAGGCAGAATTGTTAGGACCAGACCTTGTGAACCAAGCTATGGAAAAAGTTAGAGTCATTCAGGAGAGGATGAAAACTGCTCAGAGTCGTCAGAAATCCTATGCGGAAGTTCGTCGTAGAGATTTGGAATTCCAAGAAGATGATTGGGTATGCTTGAAGGTGTCTCCCGTGAAGGGAGTAATGCCGTTTGGGAAGAAAGGGAAATTGAGCCCAAGGTATGTCGGGCCATATAGGATTGCTCAAAGGATAGGACAGGTGGCTTATAGACTGGAATTGCCCCCTGAGATGTCATTAGTGCACCCGGCATTCCATGTGTGTATGTTGAAGAAAGTGGTTGGAGATCCATCAGCCATCGTTCTAGTTGAGACTATCGAAGTTAATGAAGAATTATCATATGAAGAGGTTCCGGTTGCTATTCTTGATAGGAAAGTCCGTAGATTGAGGAACAAAGAAATTGCTTCAGTTAAAGTGTTGCGGGGAAGTCAACAAGTTGAGGAAGCCATGTGGGAAGCGTAAAATGAAATTAAAGAAAAATATCCCCATTTGTTTGAATAAGTTTAGTAGTGGTCGTGCGAACACGTCATCTCTAAGCAATTATATGTTATGTTCAGTTTGTGCAAAAGCACCCTATTTTCCCCTAGTTGCTCTACTATTGTAAATTCTCAAGTTGTGCTGTAATTCTGTATGTTGTGATTATTTGAGTAATGTGCAACCCCTTGGAGTAAATGAAATTATGTGAAACTCATGTGATGGTTAAATTATTAATTAAAGTGTAGATTGGTAATGATTAATTGAAGTGTATATGGCATGTTGAAGTAATTGAATTATACGGGACTTGTCAGGGTGACCAAATTATGTGCAAGGCCATGAAATAACTAATTATGTGTGGAATTTGTTAAGAACATGTGTTTCGGGGGCTCTCTGACAGGTAGATAGGCCTAAGTATAGAGGTAACTCTGGCGAAATTTTCAGAAAATATTGGAGTTAGTAGAAATTGGGGGTTGGCATATTGTGTTTTCAATGATTTCCCGATCCTTATTCGAGGACGAATGATTTTTAAGTGGGGGAGAATGTAAAGACCCGTAAAAATTAATATGTAAAAAATAATGCTCGAGTAGGTCCATGTGCTGTTATAACTGTTGAAATTCTTAAAACGGTCCTATTTTGAGTAAAAAGTATCCCAGAACTTGAAAGATTAAATTTTCCAGAAATTGCGCGTTTTGTGACGCACTATGCGATCGCACAACAGATATGCAGACCGTATAGTGGTCGCATACCTAGACAATTTGATGTACATTTTGAGGAAAGCTATGCGGCCTAAAATGCGATCACATTTCACGAATGCGGGCCGCATAGTTGTCGCATTCATTCCCCATGGTTTTTGCGAGGGAGGTTATGCGACGCACTATGCGATCGCATAACAGGTATGCAGACTGCATAATGGTTGCATACCTGGGAATCCGGTCTCCTTTTGGCCCATTTCGAGGGCCATTAATGCGACAGGAATGTGGACCGCATAGCAGGAATGCGATCGCATTCGCATTCCTGACCGCATCCCTGTGTCAGGGCTCCTTTTTTCTAAATTAAAAACCCGAACCCCTATTTTATAAAACACCTTTTCCCTTCATTTATAACGATCTTCTAACAAAAAATAGAGAGAGAAGAAGAGAGTTCTTGAGAGAGAAGGTTTCAACAACATCCAATTTGGTTTTCAAAATCACTCAACCCCGGAAATTATCAAGTTATTGCCATCTTCTTCACTCAAAGAGGTAAGTCTTCACCCTATTTCCCCAATTTCTCATATTTTGTGTAAGAATAAAACACACATAGGTTGGGTCTTGAAAATAAAAAGTGAAACCTTGCATGCATGTGAATAATCTTCCATAATCTAGCAAAAAGCGAAGTAAGCTAGGGCATTCTTTCACTAAAAAAGGGTTAGTTAATCAAAAGGACCACATAGTAGTTGCTAAAATGCCCAAATTAGTCCAAGGTTCCTAACTCTAAGTTTGAATGTGTCAAATTGTAAATTAGATTGAAGGCGTTAGAAGGTTCGGTGATTTTGGATAGAAATTCCAACTCAAGGTATGTATGGCTATCTCTAATATTCATAGGATAAACCCATGGTGCTCACTTTCAGGGCATGATTCTCTTGTCGGATATCTATGGAATTTATGTTTTCTATGTGCCTAATTGAGGAATCTCTGTTTCCATGTCATTCCATGCTAATACCATATCATTGTGCTACTTGAGTATATGAGTTGTCATCATTTTATTCCTTATTCTACTATATGTGTGATCCTTACATATGATGGGTGTGGTAATTATGAAAGACAAGAATACCACAAAATGTGAATCAAAAGTTGCTGTGATATGAAATGTCGGTAAAGAGACTGTAATGATGTGAAATGCGAAACATGAGGTTGAATTGTTGTGAAACATGAATTAATGGAAGGGATGGTTATGGAATATGGATTAAAGGAAGAATTTTGGTGAAAGGTGAATCAACGGATTTTAATGATATGAAAGATGAATCAAAGAACTATATGTGTTGGGGATCATAGATGTTAAAATTAATGTAAGTGATCTAAAACACCCATATTTGTAGCAGGAGAATGTCCTAGGGGTGAGAAGGCCTATCCGGTCTGGCTGGGATTGGACACCATGTCGTACACATTGATGACTTGATATTGTGATATGGTTATGATTTGATGATGATCATTGTCCTCACTATTTACAATTGAGATGGCCTAGATGATCGGGCAGAGATCGGACTCTGTGTGCTGTGCACAAGCCACGGTGTTAGCCTAGCCGATTCGGGCAGAGATCGGACTCCGTGAGAACAAGCCACGATGGTTATGTGATGTGATTGAAATTCGGACCTCACCTAGGATGGCTTAGCCGATCGGGAAGAGATCAGACTCCGTGTGACTACGACACGGTGGATCAGTAATAATAATAACAAGATGAATTTAAAGTACATTAACCAAAAGATGGAAAAACGAGATGAGGGTTCTGGTAACTCTTGTTTGTGTTTTTCCTTGTCTCAGTGTATTGTTATCTGTTGCCTCTATTTGTGTTGACTGTTGATAGTTATCCTATTTAGAGTAGGTTTGTTCATACATACTAGTGCCATTAAATGGTACTAACGTCCCTTTTGCCGGGGGCGCTAAATCTTTTAAATGGATGTAGGTAGTACTGTAGCAGGTAGCGCCGATCGCCGATAGTGGTGCCTTTCCTTCCATCTCTTCAGCAGTCTTAATAAGCCCCACTTCCTCTCGGGGCTATGTGTAAATCATGTTGACTCATTTTGTTTTATGTCATTCCTTTTTTATGTATAGCCGGGGCCTTGTTACCGGCAAGTCTATGTGTTCTTCTCCGCACATTTAGAGGATCTGTAGACACTATGTGGGTTGTAAACATACTTTGGGTAGTTGTTGTACTTACTCGTAATCGTGGTCCCATAACGGGAATGTTGTACTTAGTATGTATGTTTTGGTAATATCTAATGTTGAAAATGTTAAAAGAAGAAAGAGATTTATGTTATAACTGCATGCTTGAATCTATTTTGCTGTTCACTTATAAAATGTACATTATTAACATGGGGAAATGCGTCGGGTAGGAAAGGCAAATACAGGTTCTCTTGACTGGGTTCATCCGGTTGGGCGCCGGTCTCGTCCCTCGATTTTGGGGCGTGACACTGTTCTTAGCAGTTGAGGATGTCTATATTATTCATTCCTGTAAAGTGATATGCAAGCACGTCTAAGTATGTTCATAAGTAGATATTGAGGTATATGATAAATATGTTAATGTTTATAATATAGTGATACATGCATCTTCATGAATTTACCATCGTGCTACGGCCGGTCGGGAAGTTACCACCGGTTGCGCAGCTATGTATCATTATTTTTCACCGTTTGGGCAGTCATGCATATTCACTTACTACCGAGCTACGGCCAGTCGAGAAGTCATGCATTTACAACCGAGCTACGGCCGATTGGACAGTTATACATTTACCATCGAGCTATGGCCGATCGGGCAGTCATGCATTTACCACCGTGCTACAGTCGGTCGGGCAGTTACCACTGGTTGGGCAACTATGTATCATTATTTACCACCGGTTGGGAAGTTATGCATATTCATTTACCACCGAGCTACTGCCGGTCGGGAAGTCATGCATTTACCACCGAGTTATGGCCAGTCGGGAAGTTACTACCAGTTGGGAAGCTATGTATCATTATTTACCATTGGTTGGGATGTAATGCATATTCATTTACCATGGAGCTATGGCCGGTCGGGCAGTCATGCATTTACCACCGCGCTACGGCCAGTCGGGCAGTTACCACTGATCAGTTAGGCAGTCATGCATCATACGATATGGATAATAGAAACAATCTCAAAGACAAGCATTGCTTATATATATATATATATATATATATATATATATATATATATATATATATGTATGTATGTATACGATAAGTATGCATATAAGGTCGTACTTTAGAGATTCAGGTTGACTCTTATATGTCTTTAATTAATATTGACTTACTGTTATGTTTCAGTTCCGCTTTACACACTCAATACATTATTAATATTGACGTCCTTTTGTTGGGGAAACTGCATTCATGCCTGTAGGTATGGATAATCAATTTGACAAGCCCTCATAGTAGATGAGATTAGCTTTAGCGAAGGATCGGTAAGAATCCACCTCATTCGAAGTGCAACCGAGTCTATGAGTCATCGTGTCATAATTTTGCTACATACATATGGGTAGCCCTGTACCCTATCCCATTTGACGTCAAATAATCTTAGAGGCTTTGTTGTCAGAGGTTCATTTTGTACAGTATGTCAGAGGCCTTGACGACCCATATGTATTCATACTTTAAGAAAAATGGTTCAATGATACAGTGTTACCCACTTATAGTTATACATTATGAGTTGTGGCCATGTTGGCCCATGATAGTTACAGAAGAAAAACAAATGAGTTACACAGTGGTTCGCTCGGGCCATCATGGCACCGGGTGCCAACCACGTCTCCCTAGGTTTGGGGCGTGACATGGCGTCCCTGTATCTACTATCTCGGATAGAGGAGCTCAATTTACAGCTAACTTATGGAGGTCCTTCCAAAAAGGATTGGGGATTCAAGTAAGTCTTAGTACAATATTTCATCCCCAGACATACGGACATGCTGAGCGTACTATTCTGACACTTGAAGACATGTTACAGGCTTGTGTGATAGACTTCAAGGGTAGCTGGGATGATCATCTGCCGCTTATTGAATTCTCATATAATAATAGCTACCATACCAGTATTCAGATGGCTCCATACGAAGCTCTTTACGGACAGAAGTGTAGGTCGGCTATAGGGTGGTTCGATGTTGGGGAAACTACGTTAGTAGGGCCGGAATTGGTACAACAGGCAATCGAGAAAATTTAGCTTATACAAGAAAGGCTATTAGTAGCTCAAAGCCGTCAGAAGTCTTATGTGGATAATCGACGGCGAGACTTGGAGTTTCAGATTGATTAGTGGGTATTCCTAAAAGTATCGCCGATGAAAGGTGTCATGAGGTTCGGTAAGAAAGGAAAACTTAGCCCACAGTACATTGGACCATATAGGATCATACGCAAGGTAGGCCAGGTAGCATATGAGTTAACTTGCCTTTAGACTTGGAGTCTGTACATCCAATCTTTCATGTGTCTATGCTCCATAAATGTATCGAAGATCCTTCTAAAATCGTGGCAGTTGACGACGTTCAGGTCACCGAGCAGCTTTCATATGAAGAAACTCACATTGCTATATTAGACAGACATGTTCGGAGATTGAGAACTAAAGATGTAACTTCGGTGCAATTACTTTTGAGAAACAACAATGTGGAAAAAATGACTTGGGAGGACATGGAGTCTAGATATCCCTACTTATTTCCTTCTCCAAAGGATGGTTCGACTGAGACATCTAAACCTTAAGGTTCGTGTATGGATTCTTGTGTTAGTTATTGTCATTGGTCGTGTGAGGCCATTGTCGTTATTGATGATTGTAGTCCTATGTGGTGTTGAATTTGAGTTCTACAGGAAAATTTGGTTATAGTATTGTTACAAAGGTGACTCTTCCAAAGTTATATAGATCTCAGGGAGTTAAACATTCGAGGACGAATGTTTCTAAGGGGGGAAGGATGTTATATCTTGTGTTTTGTACGTAAAAGTTTCGTCTTCAGTTAATTGACGTAGACTCGGGGATGAGATTATCTTGAGGCTAACATATTTATGTTATTTATAATGAGCGATAAGTAAGTGCCATGAAGGATAAAGGGTACACGAATTAAAGAAAATGAGTTTCATTGAAGGTTGTCGATTTGGGATAAAATAGGGTCCGAGCTATAGTACCCGATATTTATTGATTAGTACCATACAAGGTACCATAAGACTGTGATAAAACAATGTATAAAGTGTGTTAAAATAAGTAGAATTTTAAGTAATTTGAGATAATTCTTAATTATGTGGGTAATTAGTTGATTATCGGGTAGCAGGATATTACCTAATTAATTAATTGGTTATAGGATAAGATTAATACCCCTCCCCCACCCCCACGTGGCAGCAAACCACTTTCCAAACAAACAACTCTTAGTCACTTTTGATTAGCTGGCAACCTAATATGTTCATTACAAGACATGTCATGTCTAATATTTTCATTTCTAACAACACTGCCACCTAATACATATTACAAGGAATTTCATGTCTAATATTTTCATTTCTAACAACACTACAATCAGAAGAGCTTTTGTACATTAGCAACATGATTCCTACAAATTCATTCAAAAACACTACAACGTGATTTCTTCAACAACGAGATTTCTTAGCGCAGTAGCAACGTGAGATTTTGATATTCTAAGAGAGTATGGTGCAACTTTTTCCAAGAATATCATACGGATGTTTTCTACTCCAGGTATGTTAAGTCTATCCTTTCTTTCTTTTTGGCATGACCCAAATGATACAAAAAGAAACGAGCAAACACACAGTTTCCATAAACGACTCTACTCATAGAAATACTAGAGGACTCTATGTTCTTGATTCCCCATGTGACATATTATTATATCTTTTGTCCATGGGTCTCAGAACAATATGAAATTGATAAAGTTTATCCAAAATTAATGTTGAGGTTATTAAAATATTTTCATGCATTTCGTTCATTTATACATGTAGACTGACCCATGACCATATGGAGTTATATATGTGTATTTATATGTATATATATGTATATGAGATATGTGAAAATATTACGGCGTTATATACGCACCACCACCTGATCAGTTGGTATATGTTGATGATTTTGCCCATAGTGGCCGAGATGATATGATGGGGTGCCCTCAGAGGCATGATGATGTTATGTACACCTATACCTATGCATGACATGACATTTACACGCACATGCATGCTATTATAACTGTTTCAGGATTTGCTAAGCTATTTAGACTTACAGTCAGAATTCTTTATTCCATGTTTCATCTATGTCTGTTATGTACTGATATTTATGACTTACATACTCACTACATTATTTGTACTGATGCCCTATTCTCGGGGCCTGTGTTTCATGCCCGCATGTGCAGGTAGGCAACCTGACGGTCCCCCTTTTTAGGATCCCCGATCAGTGAGAGTTGGCGTACTCCACTTGATCCAGAGCTACTTTTGATTTTTCTATGATATTTTTGTATACATATATGGGTATGACGTGGCCTAGTCCCGTCCTTGTACAATTGCATTTTCTATTAGAGGTCTGTAGACAGTTATGTATAGTTGGATAGTATGTGGCCTTGTCGGCTTCCAATTTTGGGTATATTTATAGTTGTCTATAGCAGCCTTGCCGGCATGCCACACTGTATTTCGTATGTCTATCTATATATGTCTTTTAGGCAGATTTCCCTCACATAAGCTATTCATGTTTATATCTTAGACGTATGCTTAAGGGTTTTTGAAAGGTAGGACTCGATCGAATGAACCGTGTCCATATAGATTAGTCGAGGACCGACAACAAGACATGTACGCATGTATAAATTATTCAAAGAAGCATTCTTTTTTCTCAAAAATCTCATGTTTCTAAGCAAATTCCCTACTATACAAATCGCATACTTATGATTGTGATCTGTTATGCAAAACTAACACTTGTGAAAAATGGCTCAAGAGCCATGTGCAAACATACTTCAAACACTCGGGGACGACATAATCGAGCTATCCAAATTCGAAGCCACAAGACCTCAAAGAGGCACCCCTTGATATATAGGCCAAGGACATTATACTCGGGGACTAATATTTTGAAAAAGTTTGAAATGTTATCGGGAAAAAAGTCCAAGAGACATACCCGAAGGCTACAACCACATTAAAGGATACAACTGTATTAAAGTCTACGACCAAAATAAACGTGGCTCAGAGACGTACGAATTCTGCAATAAATAAAAGGCCTTCAAATACTTTAAAAATTGGTTAAAAAGGCTATCCTCGGCAAAGAAATTAAAAGGGCTTCAATAAAATCATCCCTCGAATAAATAAAAGGCTTCAATAATATGAACCTTCGAAAAACCTCAAGGGGTATCAAATTATCTTAACATAAACACGTTGAGACACAAAGAAAAATGGGGTTCCGATCATCGGACCCTCAAAAAACCTGATGGGTATAAAAAACACATGCTAAGGAATAAAGAAATTTTCACTAAGTCTTTTAGCTGAAAATGGGAAAATAATAGCCATTTTCAGAGGCCAAATCGGCCCAACCTAAAAGAGCCTAAGGGCCATTAAAATTTGAGTTCGAGACCTTTTTCTCACTCGATTCAGACCCAAAGGTTCCGCTACCCCGAGCTCAAGTAAAGTCAGTTATAGCTCGAGGGTTCATCGAAAAACCCTAAGGGGTATACTGTTGTAAGCTCAAAACTTACCCATCATTTCATAGAAGCTTAAGGATTTACTTTATTCATTTGAACTTGGTATAAAGATAACATATCTATGGATTTGATCAAGCATCCCCGAGATAAGGTCTCGAATGTATTTCTGAGCTCGGGGACTTACCCTCGTATAACCAAAAAACTTAAGGGTTTAGTTTGGTTACGAATTGAAGTTAGTAAAATTATAGCAATGAAAATTTTCAACATATTCAATGAAGAGAAAAAGCATATCTAGACTTCAAATTTATGAAGGCATTCAAAAAGAAGTCTTTCTATTATATATCAAAAAACATGTACAAAACGCCAACCATGGCCCTACAAAAATAGAAAGGGAACTAAAATCTAACTGCGATTAGGGCTAGTTTCCTCGGGATTGACTTCTTCTCGAGTAGCTTCTCCGGGAGCATTCTTATTTAGGCCCCTCATTAGACCCACCACGATTGCTCTCTTCATTACCATCCTCATCATCAGAAGAGGCAAGCTGCCTGGCTTCGGCTTCAAGTTCTTTGGCCCGAGCGATTTCCTCGGAGAGGTCAAAACCTCGAGCATGAATTTCCTCGAGGGTTTCCCTCCGGGATTGGCACTTTGTCAAATTATTGCTCCACTGCTCCCGGTCAGAAGTCTCCCTTAGCTGTGTCTGAACAGCCTCAACATCAGCCCGATACATGGCAATGGACTTGTCCGACATGACTTGGTCTTCTCAAACCCCTCATTGGCCTCGGCAAGTCCGGCTTCGAGTTCCTCAACCCTTTTGGCATGGGCCGAGATTGTATCTTTAAAGCTTCGAAGTTGAGCCTCTGTTGAGGATAGTTTAGCTAAGGCTGCGTCCTATTACGCAGCTAGGCGGTCCATGCTCCCTTTCCACCGATCACAATCGGCCTTGACCTAATCGACCTCTGCCTAGAGCAACTCGATCCTTTCTACCTTTTGTTGCAGCTGAGATAGCGAAGTATTAAATTTCACAGCCAAATTGATTCTATACTTATTAGAAGTACGATTACCTACGTATCTAATTCGGCCTTTTCTTGACGAGCCTCGGCCAGGTCCGCTTGAAGATCCTGTATGACCTCGTTCTTTTTGCCACAAAGTATCTTCAGAGCATTTCTCTCTTCCGAGACCTTCTGGAGTTCTGTCACACATTGACTGAGGTTAGCTCGGAACTTAGCGGAGGCCTATACAAGGAAGAAACCACAAGTTAGATTTATAAAGAAAAAGGTAAAGGAAAATAACTAACAAGCAACTGGTACTTACACGAGAAAATATACGCTGGGCTTCCGCCATAAGGATCGAAGCATCATTGATGTCAGAGGCATCATCGACCCCTACGAAGAAATCTCAGAAAGGATCACCTACGCTAGATCCTCCACCAATCTCGGGAGTCTTCAACCCTTGGGCCTCCCTTATTTCCCCTTCGAAAAAGACCGGTATTGAAGGTAGTTTACTTGTTGTAATTCCCCCGAGCGAGTCACTCGGGGTGCTCTGACCGATATTTTGAGTTTCAGATCCGGCCTCATCTGGTGTAGAAGTTGTTGATCGAGAAAGAATCTCAATCTCTGGGGACTCGGGATTCGTACCCAATTTTTCTTCAAAGCCTCCTCGATACGAGGCTTAGTCGCAGTAGGCGACAACTCGGAAGGTGTTGTGATTTCGACGGCCTTCCTGGGTCTGGTCACCAGTGCCAAAGTATCATCTTCTTCTAACACGTCTTCATCTCTCAATTTTTGGACCGTGTCCATCGAAAGAGCGACTATTTTCCTCCTCAGCCGTCGAGGTTTTGGCTTAGGGACCTCGAACTTCGAGGCATTTTTCTCTTCTTATCCTTTTTTGGCTTCAGAGCCGGGGACTTGGCCTCTCCTCCTTCACTTGAAGGACTCAGAGTGGCGTCCTTGGTCAAGACTACATGAAGGAAAATCAGTAATGAACGAAGTATGAAGTTACCTCAGAATACATAGGGAAGGCCTCCCACATTCCCTTTGCCTCCTGCCATGCTCGTTCGGCACGAGTAGAAGTGGAGGCCAGCTTTCAGACCCAATCTTTGAGATCGGGAACTGCTTGAGTCATCCAGGGGGCAACTGCATATCAAAAGGAAATGTTAGACAAAGTCAAAAGAAATACAAAAATCGAGATTTGAGTAATCACTTACGATCGAGGTTCCATTCCTCAGGCAACGACATTTTCTCCTTCGGTATTATATCACAGGTCCTCGCCCACATGCATCGGCTCATCCAACCTCGATCCTTATCCTCGTCGATGCTCGAGAATAAGGACCTTTTGTCCGGCATTGATCGTGATTAGCCTCGATAAGGTTGAGGTTGATACAATCGTATAAGGTGGTTTAGAGTGAACTCCAATCCTCAGAACTCGTTGGAGAAAAAGCACAACATGATTACTATGGGCCACAGAGAAGGGTGGATCTGACAGAGGGTAACTTTATACCTTCTGCAAAAGTTAAGAATCACAGGGTCGACGGGTACTAGTGTGAAGGTTAAGTGTAAACATTTAAGAACCCTTCACGTGTGTGGTAATGCTCTCTCCTGGGGAAGTAATACGCACCACTACCTCAGAACCTCATTTGCAGTCTTTCCTCATACCTCGATATGGCTTTCCATAATCGAACCTATGTACATCCACACATGCTTGCATCGGCCCAGTACCAATGAGGGGTTATCAACTTTGAAGTCGGAACGCATAGGCCAGGAACTTATTCATGGGGGGTCTGTTCTACCGGTGTTTTATCACCGGCCGGCTGGAAAGAGGAAGATGAATCTTTTTTCTTTCTGCGACACAGTCTTGGAGGTTTTCGCCATTTGTGTGAGTGAAGAAGGTCGAAGATATGGGTAAAATTGGTGGCTCTAGTATGAACAACGACAGCGTAACAGGCGGCGATAAGAAGGAAGATGAGAAGAGTTAGAAAGGTGAGAGTTTTATCAAAGAAAAAGTAAAGTTTGAATCAATGAAGGAGGTGATATTTATAGGCTTGTTGCGACGGTACGGTGGAACTAGTGGCCGACCAATGTCTGACATGCATTGATGATTTGTAGAACTAAACCGACGGGACATTTTGGTCAAGTCCATCACTCACGTCATGAAGACGATATCATGATCTAGGTGTAAAGGAATCGAGGCTCAAGTCATTTCTTATCATTTCATTCTAAGAAACGCAGGGACTATCTGTATACGGTTAAAATTGAGTATGTCCAATTTTATTGGCTCGAAGGGCTGCCTCAAGATTAAGCTCATGATGAAGCGAGCCCGAGCTCGAGCTCGAAGATATGAAGATTGAAGGGTCAATATTGGGTATGACCAACATCGAGCAACGGAATAGCGATATATCAGCGATCGACGATAGATCTCGGTGGGAATCTCAGGAGTGACAGAACCGCTAATGGTTATTGACATCAATCATGGATTTTACTTCCAAAATTAGAGTTGTACCTTATTTAGGATTCCTCTACTATAAAGAGGAACCCTGTTCATTTGGAAGCATCATATACATTTACTGATAAATAATAATACGCTACTCTTTACTTGATTACATTTTTTCTACTACTCTTATTGTTCTTAACATCTGACCTCGAGCTTGTTCAGAATCGAGGTCGATATATCACTGCAACACTGGTTTGATTTATCATTACCGTTTAATTCATTTATTTAATCTGTCATTTATCTTGGTATTGAATCAGATCACATATCATTAAAACTAAATTACAAGTTTAATTGTTTCTCGTATTTAGAGGTAAACAAGTTGGTAGCCATCATTCATGCATTGATGATTTGGAGGCATTATCTCTACGATATGTCTTGTCAGGTATTAACATATCATCAGTGTCTCCAACACTTGTTCAAACAAAAGGATCTAAATTTGAGGCGGCAAAGATGGTTAGAGCTGCTAAAGGACTATGATATTACAATTCTGTATCATCCCGATAAGGCCAATGTGGTGGCCGATGCCTTGAGTAGAAAGGTGGTGAGTATGGGTAGCCTTGCATTTATTCATATTGGTGAGATACCACATGCATCAGATGTTCAGGCCTTGTCCAATCATATCATGAGGTTAGAGTCGGGTTCTAGTTTGTGTGGTTTCTCGATATTTCTTATATGCTCACATCAGAGAGCGTCAATATGAGCACCCCCATTTGCTTTTCCTTAAGGACACGGTTCGACACGGGGATGCCAAGGGGTTTTTATTGGGGATGGTGGGGTGTTGCGGATGTAGGGTCATATTTGTCTGCCCAATATGGATGGGATATGCAAGTTGATTCTTGAGGAGGCCCATAGTTCACAGTATTCCATTCACCTAGGTGCCGCAATATGTATTAGGACTTGAGGCAGCACTACTGGTGGAGGAGGATGAAGTAATACATAGTGGGGATTGTAGCTCAGTGTCTGAATTGACAGTAGGTAAAGTACGAGCATTAGAGACTAGGCAGATTGCTCTAGAGGCTTGAGATTCCGGAGTGGACATGTGAGCGTATCACCATGGACTTCGTAGTTGGGCTTCCATGGACATCGAGCAACTTTGATGCTATTTAGGTGATTATGGATCGGTTCACCAAGTCCGCGCATTTCAATCCAGTTGGGACTACTTATTCTTCAGAGCGGTTGGCTGAGATCTATATCCGCGAGATTGTTCACTTTCACGGTGTGCCGGTGTCCATTATTTTTGATTGGGGCACGTAGTTTACATTGCAGTTTTGGAGCGTAGTGAATCAAGATTTAGGCACACGAGTTAAATTGAGTACAACATTCCACCCTCAGACGGACGGACATTCCGAGCACACTATTCAAATAGTGGAGGATATGCTACGCACTTGTGTCATATATTTTGGGGGTTCTTGGGATCAGTTTCTGCCAGTTGCCGAGTTTGGATACAATAACAGCTACCAATCAAGCATTTAGATGGCTCCGTATGAGAATTTGTATAGGAGATGTTGTCGGTATCCGGTGGGTTGGTTTGAGCCGGTGAGGCTAGGCTATTGGGTACTGACTTGGTTCAGGATGCTTTGGACATTGTTAAGTTAATCCAAGATCGGCTTTGCACGGTGCAGTCTAGACAGAAAAGCTACGCCAATCGGAAAGTTCGTGATGTTTCTTACATGGTGGGAGAAAATGTACTACTTAGTGTTTCACCCATGAAGGGTCTTATGAGGTTCGAGAAGAATGACAACTTGAGCCCTCAATATATTGTCCCGTTTGAGGTGCTTGAGAGGATTGGGGAGGTAGCTTACAGGCTTGCATTGCCGCCCCAGTCTACCGAGTGTTCATCTAGTGTTTCATGTATACATACTCCTGAAGTATGTTGGTGATCCGTCTCATGTTTTGGAATTCAACACGGTTCAGTTGGATAGTGATTTGACTTATGATGTGGAGCCGGTGGCCATTTTAAATCGGTAAGTTCAAAAGTTGAGGTCAAAGAACATAGCTTCAGTGAAGGTGTGATAAGTTGGTATAGTACCAACTTATCTTGTCTTTAATCTTAGATTTTTGCTATGTTTGAGTGATAAAATCATGTGTTTAATGTCGTTTAATTCTATTTTATAGGTTCTCTATGATTTAGAAGTGATCATGAAGAAATCAAGTGATAACGAGTCAAAAAGACTTTGAAAAGAAGAAATCTGGAAAATGGCCTCTGATGTCGCAATTGCGACATCAATGTGGCAAATGCGAAGATAGCAGAGGTCGCAATTGCGATGGAGAGATCATAAATTCAAATTCAATCCAAGTCTAGCAGTGTTCGCAAATGCGATACCAGGGTCAAAAATGCGAAGTCAACCACTCCAGTCAATGTTCACAAATGCGAAATCAAACTAGACAGTCAACCTTCCCAAATGCGACAACCTTTATCAAAAATGCGAAACCAAGTGCACAGTGCCTAGTTCGCAATTGCAAATGCCGAGATCGCAAATGCGATGTTCAACAGTAATGTCAGGGTTCGCAATTGCGAACTGAAATTCGCAATTGCGAATGTCGTGCTTAAGTTATGGACACTTCTGTCATTTCACATTTTTTTCATCCCAAACCATTTAATACAAGACCTCGCTCATTTGTAAATATCTTTTGCATATCTTTGGCTTATCTTTAACATCTCTTGAGAGGGAACACAAGTTTTGGAGCTAGGTTTCTTGCACACACACTTGGGTCTTGAAGATTTGAAGTTTTTGGTTGAGAATTTCTTACCCATTTATGTTCATTTCTTCATTTCCTTGCTTTGTATTGTATATCTAAGTGTGTAGTATTTTTTCCAACACTTGAACCTTGTTTATGGAAATTTTCATATTTAAAGTGTGGATTAAATATCTTGTTGTGCTTGTATATTGTATGATTTTTATTTATTATGAAGTGAGTTATTATTTCATTAATTATTCTTGCTCTTTAATGTTTATAAAGGGATTAGCTAACCCTAGGACTCACCTTTTTAGTTCGAATTAATTTTTGGAAATATAATTTGGGGCTGGGAAAGAATAATTAACAAGAACTTGAGGCTTTAACCCTCACTTTATAGATTCTACCTGGGGATAGGATTGAACTACTGGTAGCCATATTCGGGTGTGCTTAATCTCTTAATTATTTTAGGGTTAATTCAATTAGGAAGACTTGTTAGTCTTAGGAAGAAGCTAATATAGAATTATTACCCGAGGCTAATTAACATAAACTCACTCATATTTGTAAAATCATGAAATACATTGGATCGTTACTTGAGTGCAATTCCCGCTGCATCCATGCTTGTAGCCATTGATCATTTTACTTGCTTTCTAGGTTATTTTACATTTTCGCATTTAGCTATAATATTTTCACAATCTCATTTTAAGTGTTTGGCTTAGCTTAATAAGTGATAATTCTCTTACACGCCTAATCACCTACATATTGTTCTCTGTGGGATTCGACCCCGACTCATAGTTGGGTAATTTATATTGCATGCTACCATGTCCATTTACCTTTTAGTAGTGGATTTGGACGTCATAAAAAATGGTGCCGATTTCGGGGAACAACTTGGCGTATTTAGGCTGTTTGAGAAGTAAGCGTAAGTGCTTTGGTCCAAACTTGTGAATAGTTGTGTATTTATTTTTCTTATCTTTATCTTCTTATTTGTTGCTTGGTTATTTTATAAATTTTAAAAAATGGCATCGCCTAATGAAAATTGGTTGGATGGTAGTTGTTCATACTTTGATAACCCTTGTCGTTATTGTGGAGGACCACACTTGTGGAAAAATTGTTTAAATTCTCTCGGGGGAGGATTATGCGCAAAATCTCAAACCCATGAGTGGAGTATTTGTAATAAGTGTGGTGGTCAAAATGACCATTGGGATAATTGTGCTTATTTGTCCTACCCTTCCACAAACCACTGCTATGATGATTCTACTTTTTGTGATGACAAGTATAGGGATATGTAAGTGGAAGAAGTTGAGCATGGTAAAAATTGAGAGTTCAAGCTCATGGTGGAATGCCTACTTGAAGGAGGAAACAAAGAGCAATGTTCCTTGGAAAAGATTTTCGAAAATAGTCTCAAAAATAACTTGGCGCTTAAAAGGCCGAACTTACAAATGGGGGAAATGCTTGAAGCTTTGGAGGTCCAAAAAAAATCAAAAGTAAATGATAGCCAAGAACCTTCCTTAGAGGTTGAAGCCGAAAATCCTTCCTTGGCACTTGATCGAAACCAAGAAGAACTCTCAAATTCTCAAAATGGGAGGATGGTGATCATGTTGGAGACCACTCTTGAAAATGAGGAGAATCACAACTTGGCACTCGAGGACTTAAAACAGGTCTTGACTTAAAATGATGGGAATATCCGCACTTTAGAAGATTGAATGAAAATATTGGTTGAGGCTCACTATGCCCAACAACATGAGAGTGTGGAAAAAAATCAAGAAGAGACCAACTTTGAGGAAGAAAGTGATATTTATTTTGAGGAATCAATAATTGAACATCCGCCAACCGACTCCATGCTTGTTACTGATGCCGAGATAAATATGGAATTAGAGTCAACCGTTGTAATTGAAGATATGGTTGAAGATGAAGCTAGTTTGGGTGACCAAGAAGATGTTAAAATTCGAGAAAAATTACAATGTGGAGGGTTGATGTCACATTCCAAGCATTTCTCAGCATTGGAGTTTTGTGGTGATATAGGAATTGAACTACACGAGTCAATGAGGTATTGGGAGGAGGAAAAGCGAAGGCCATATATTTTACAATTTGAAGGTACAAGAATGCAAAATGGCATTCCTGATATGAAAGCCAAGAAATGCAAAATAAAGAAATTAAATTTTGGCTTGATCATCTACTTACCACCCTCGCTTGCTGGAGGTAACAAGCTTGAGTCCAAGTTAGGTGCCCAATTCATATCGTCGAAGTGGCGAGAAAAGTGCTAAATTTGAATCGCGTCGTGCCACGATGTTAAATGCGGCGCTTAGTGGGAGGCAACCAGTCGTTTTCAAAATTTTATGTTTTTTTTGTTTAAGTTTTCTTTTTTTTAGAATAGCTTAATATATTATTTTTGACTAATCTGCCAAATTTTAGAATTTTGGAGTTGATTTGAGCAGGTCTTAGTGGTTCGGACAGCCCAGACCAGTAGCTTAACACAACTGCATACCTCACATCAGTTTTCGCATTTGCGAACATAAGTTCGCATTTGTGAACTTGGAACCTATCGCAAAATCAAAGAAAGACTCGCATTTGCGACTTTTGCTGGATTTTTGAAGTTTGCAATTGTGAAGAAATGGTCGCAAATGCGACATCAGAGGCCTTAAACGAGTAACATTGTTACATTTTGAACAAAAGTTAGAAAATTTGGGGATCTAAAAAAAATAAACGACCTTCATCCTCCTCACTCTCCTAACTCTCAAGTTCCCCCATTTTTCCTCCTAATTGCACGCACCCAGGTATGAAAGCTTATTTTTGTGCCTTTTATGCTTTATAACATCATCTTCTTCTTCTCTTCTTTAGTTAGGGTTCGAATGGGCTCTTCTCTTATGTGCTAAATTGTTGAAAAATATTTTAAATCTAGTTCTGATTTCTAGGTGAGGTTGGTTGAGAGTGTGAGCTTATGTATTTGCTGTAAAAATGGGGAAGTCTTAGTACCCACGACCTTGTTAAAATAGGTGTGGTTTTGTATGCTTACTATTTGTTTGATGAAAGGTCCAATTGAAATTATTTGCCGAATCATTTAAATTGTTTCAATTCGTGGTTCTGTGTGAAGTCTATTGCATGATTTTGTGCTTAAAAACTGATTGGGTTCTCTAAAAGTATGATTTTGTTCGATAATTTTGGAGTTTGGGACTGTACTGTGAGAGAAGGTAGCTAGGGATGATGAGATCGCAATTGCGATGGTCTCTTTGCATTTGCCAGCTTAGCATTTGTGAATAGGTGATCGCAATTACGAAGACTGTCAGCTTTGCCAACCTTCACAATAGCAAAGAATAGATCACAATTGCGATATTTCTAGCTTCTTGTTTCATTCGCAATAGCGAAGAATATGACGCAATTACGACATCAGAGAGAAGGCTTCTAATGAACTGAAAATCTTGAACTGTTTAGGCTGTGTTTCGACTGTCCAATCATTTCTTTGGCATATTTGATTCATTTTGCAATATATTTCCTAGTTATACCATGTTTTCACTCTAATACTTTCTTTACATGTACCGTAAGCTGAAAATGAGCTCTAACTCCGATGAATCCGCGCATGACAATCCTTTGGAAGTAGAGGAGAACTATGACCAACACCTATTCATGTCATTGGAATACCAGGAATGATATTATGTCGAGTTAATTTTGAAGAAGTTGCTCCCGGAAAGTGGTATATTGCTGGAATAGGTCCCGCAACGTCTTCCCGAGTTCCATTAGAGGCTTGTAAACATGGGATGGACCTGTTTTATCCCTCATCTTTGCAGAGCCAATGAGCAATGGGTGAGGGAATTCTATTCTAACCTTCCAGCCATCAATTTAAGAGAGCCAATCATGAAGATTCGTGGAAAAATGGTGGACTTCGGAGCAGAAGTTATGAACCAAATCTATCACCTACAAGACCATGACATGGCCCCATTCCGTCAAAAAGATTGTTCCTCAGGTGAGTTGTTGGTCTCCAAATTGTGCCTAGGTGCGGATGTTCCACGGGCAGCTGAAAAGAGAGGGATCATGTCCAAAGAAGTCACTGCCGAAGCAAAGATATGATTGGCCACCATATGCAGTCGCATCTCCCCTAGGGTGGATATATGGAATGTACCAATAATGAGAGCTCAAACGACAGCTTCCATTCTTGATGGTATTCGACTTAATGTTGGTGAGATTTTCATCAACGAACTGAGAGAGTATCAAATTTATAAGGGTCAATCACATATGTTCCCATCTCTCATCACTGAGCTGTGCCAACTTGCTGGGGTTCAGGAGGATCCGGGAGACAAATGTATAGACCCGGGAAAGCCTATTAATCCATTGAAGAAAAGAAGAGAGGGTGGCACCGTCAAAAGAAAAAAGAGAAACTTGGGATCTTCTTCTCAGATCGACCAGGGTAGCCAGCCATCATCTTCTACAGGAGGACCATTTGTTATGCTTTCCGAGGAAATGCGGTTGACTCACGACCTAATAGCTGGCCTTCCACAGGGACCTGGGGAAACATATGAGGGACCCTATGTATTCATTTGAAAGAAATAATTTCAAAAGTATCTTGATGATCAAAAGAAGCAGGGGGATCACCTTAGGAAGCTGGAGAAAGCGTATGCTGATTTCGCCACGGCTCACGGTACTTTGGGTACTTCTCATGACAAGTCGGAAAAAGCACATAGCAGGATGAAGAAAAGGGAGAAAAAGAGAGATAAATTCTTTACCCGCATGTGGAAGAGTATGAAGGAGCTATGGAAAGTTCTAAACTTAAGAGCTAGTTCCATCGACTGAGCCAGAAGATGATGATGATTCTCCTGTTCATTGGTCTGAGGAAGAAGAAGAGGAGGAGGATGCGACTGAGTCCGACATCGAGGAGAGAACTTGATGCAGTATTCAAGGAGCACTTTCCACCATTTTACTCTATTTTGTTTAGTTGCATTGGGGACATTGCAACATTTCTAGTTGGTGGTGGCATCTTGTATAACTACGGATATGGTAAGTTAGTATTTTTTTTCAAGTGATGCGTTATATTAGTATGTTTACTAGCTTCTTGAATTTTTAGTTTTTCTTCTTGATTTTTTTAATAGTATGTTTTATTTTTGTGGCGATGTCCTTGTTTTTCTTTGTACCATGGTTCCTTTTTCGATGATGCCAATTTTCGTTAATTTTGGTAAATTTTTGTGTCGACTTTTCCTGATGATGCATAACTAGGAGACTCTCTGTCACGACCCCAAACCTAAACCAGCAGTGATGGCGCCTATCGTGGAACTAGGCTAGCCAACAATCACATAATTACAGTTTCTTTCCAGAATCCCAACCATTTTCAAACATTTAATAAAGTATATAGAATTTACTAAATCCACTAGGCCAATAAATAGTTAAATAGTCCAACCAACCCCAAAACCCGGAGTCAATATGTCATGAGAATCTAAGAAAAATATGCCAAAAGGTATACTATTATAATAAAAAAACCTCCAAACGAATAGCTAGAAACAACAAAAGAAGGGAAAACAGAGATGTTGCGGACGCCGAACAGCTACCTCTATATCCCGAACTCTGGCTTCGCATGGAATAAGTGGCTAACGCTCGGTATCTGCACCTGAATCTGCACACAGGGGTGCAGGGAGTAATGTGAGTACGCCAACTCAGTAGTAATGAAAATAAATCAAGTCTAAGCGGCAAGAAATACATAAAAATCAATATCATCAATTCACAATATGCACAACCTTTCTTTCCAATAGTATATACATAGATATATGAAATCATCATGCCTTAAAACCGACTTCAGAAAAATCCTTTGAAAAATGTGTTCTTCAACAATTTCAGAAATAAAAATAACCAAAAGATTTAGTGTAAAAATGAAATAAATCATAGGTAGCTCCTCGGGCAAAAACATGAATCATAAATTGCCCCTCGGGCAGAACATCAGTCAGCACCTCACATCCACTCAGTATCAGCCCCTCGGGCAACCTCCCAGTCACTCATGCCTCCCAGTCACTCATCACTTGGCACTCAGCACAGTATGTACCTGCGCTCACTAGGGGTGTGTACATATTCCGGAGGGGCTCCTTCAGCCCAAGCGCTAATATCAAGCCACCTCATGGTGTATCATATCCTCACAATCAAGCCTCGGCCTCACTCAGTCAGAACCTCTCAAAAGCCCCTCGGGTGTATCAGTAAAACGGGGTATTCAACCCAAAACATCATTTTTAAACCTCAAAATAGTGTAAATCGGGCTGAGTTTCGAAAAAAGTTGAGTACAATATGACTTAGTGTAAATCATATATAAATAGTAAGGAAATAGAAGTAAAAAGCCCCCAAGGCGTTTAAACAAGTCGGCACGAGGCCTTAAACATGGCTTACAACCCAAATATAGCAATAGTCTTTAGAACACAGTTTAACATTGATTTAGAGTAAAATACGCAACTCAATAGTTTCCGCGGAGAGGACAAAGTCCAATCCGAAAATCAGTGTGCGCCACATACTCATGATCTGACATGTGCGTCATTCTAAAAACAATGGGAAATATGAAGTTCGAGGTTTCATACCCTCAGGACAAGATTTATAACCATTACTTACCTCTACCGGGCCACAATACTAGTCCGCGATGCTCTTTCCCCTCAAATTGGATCCCGATTGCTCCGAATCTAACCAAAACCAGTTTAACATCATCAATATATGCTAAAGGAACACAACCCAATCGAAAATTATCAATTTATACAAAAATCTCAAAATTCGGCCAAACCCGAGCCCCGAGAGCACGACTCAAAATTTGATAAAATTTACATCACTAGAATAATCGTCCTTCCACGATTCTATACATACCAAGAACACTAAAATCGAACCACAATTGCCCACTCGAATCCTCAAAAGTAAATCCCAAATTCCATGCACCTTCTTCCCCAAATTTGGGTTTAGTTCCAACAATTTTCCGGTTTAATTACTTAGAAAACGACATATAAACGAGTTATGAAGTTGAAAACCTTACCTCCAAGTGATCCCCTTCAATTTCCTATTCAAACCCTCTCAAAAGAGCTCCCAACTCGTTCAATAATGGAGGAAAATGAACTATTCTCGCACAAATGGCCTTTAAAACATTCTGCCCAGCCATTTAATTTCCTCAGTGCGATCGCNCTTACCTCCAAGTGATCCCCTTCAATTTCCTATTCAAACCCTCTCAAAAGAGCTCCCAACTCGTTCAATAATGGAGGAAAATGAACTATTCTCGCACAAATGGCCTTTAAAAAATTCTACCCAACCATTTATTTTCCTCAGTGCGATCGAGACTATAGCCACGTGATCGCGATGTGCACCTCAGACCACTCTACACGATCGCACACCAACAGATGCGATCGCATAGAACAAAAGGCCATCCCACACACGCGCCTCAGAACCTCTACGCGATGGCACCAGCACACACGCGATCGCACTGATTTACCTGACCAACCTATGCGATCGAAATCCTAAGCACGTGATCGTATAGAACAAAATTCCTGCCACACTCTTTTACTCTACGCGATCGCGGATGAGTCCATACGATCGCATTGAAGGATTCACTGCCGCTAAAAGGCCAGAAAAACATCAGACTTCTTAAGGCCAAAAAGTTCCCGGTTGAGCATTTGAAATACATCCGAGGCCCCCGAGACCTCAACCAATCCTACCAACACACCCCATAACATCATTCAAACTTTATAGAGCCTTCAAAAAACCAAAAACAACACAAAACACCAAAATTACATCAAATTCAAACCCATGAACTTTGAAACTTCTAAATTTCGGCATTGATGCCGAAACCAACCAAAACACATCCGATTGACCAGAAAATTTGCACACATATCCAAAATGACATTACGAACCTTCTCTAACTATCAGAATTCCATTCCGACCCCAATAGCCTATTTCCACTACCTACCGAAAATCGCCATAAACTAACTTTCGCGAATTCAAGCCTAATTCTACACAGAACATCAATTAAGTCAACTCCCAGCTTACTTTTTCAACTATTAAGCTAATTTGAGAGACTAAGTGTTTCAATTTTCACCACAACCACTCCAAACCTGAACCAACTGACCCAACACAACATAAATAGGCTAAGCAACATATGATAAAGCAGAAACGGGGGAAATGGGGCTAATCTCACAGAACGACCGACCGGGTCGTTACATCCTCCCCCTCTTAAACAAACGTTCGTCCTCGAACGGGTCTAGAAACATACCTAGAGTCTCGAATAAGTGAGGATATATGTCCCGCATCTCTCGCTCCGTCTCCCAGATGGAATCGTCCACCGGCTGCTCTATCCACTGAACCTTCACTGAAGCTATATCCTTAGACCTCAGCTTTCTGACCTATCGACCCAAAATAGCCACTAGCTCTACCTCATATGACATATCACCCTCGATCTTAACCGTGCTGAAGCCCAAAACATGAGACGGGTCACCAACATACTTCCGGGGCATCAAAACATGGAACACCGGATGAATACTCGCCAATCTGGGAGGCATGGCAAGTCTATAAGCCACCTCCCCAATCCTCTGAAGCACCTCAAATGGACCAATGAACCTGGGACTCAGCTTTCCCCTCTTCCCGAACCGCATAACACCCTTCATGGGTGACACCTTCAGCAACAACTTATTCCCAACCATGAAAGACACATCCCGGACCTTCTGGTCCGCATAGCTCTTCTGCCTAGACTACGTCGTGAGAAGCCGCTCCTGAATCAACTTCACCTTACCAAACACATCCTGAACCAGGTTTGTGCCCAATAATCTAGCCTCGCTTGGCTCAAACCAACCAATCGGAGATCTGCACCTCTTACAATATAAAGCCTCAAACGGAGCCATCTGGATACTCGATTGATAACTATTATTATATAGAAACTCCGCGAGTGGCAGAAAATGGTCATATGAACCCCCAAATTCAATGACATAGGCACACAACATATCCTCAAAAATCTGAATAGTACGCTCCGACTGCCCGTTGGTCTGAGGATGAAACGTTGTGCTCAACTCGACTTGAGTACCCAACTCTCTCTGTACGGCTCTCCAAAACTGAGATGTGAAATGATTACCTCTGTCAGAAATGATAGAAAATGGAACCCCATGCAATCGGACAATCTCCCTGATATAAATCTCAGCTAACCGCTCCGAAGAATAAGTAGTACCAACAGGAATGAAGTGAGCGGACATGGTCAACCGATCCACAATAACCCATATAGCATCAAACATCCTCAAAGTCCGTGGGAGTCCAACTACTAAGTCCATGGTGATCCGCTCCCACTTCTACTCTGGAATATCAAATCTTTGAAGCAATCCACCTGGTCTCTAGTGCTCATACTTGACCTGTTGACAGTTGAGACACCGAGCCAGAAACTCAACAATATCTTTCTTCATCCGCCTCCACCAATAATGTTGCCTCAAATCCTGATACATCTTTGCGGCACCCGGATGGATGAAATACCGCGAACTATGGGCTTCGGCTAGAATCAAATCTCGAAGCCCATCTACATTGGGCACGCAAATCCGGCCCTAGATCCTCAAGACCCCATCATCACCAATAACCACATCCCTGGCATCACCGCGACGGACCCTGTCCTGAAGAACAAGAAAATGTGGATCATCATACTAGCGCGCTCTAATCTGATCGTAAAGAGAAGACCTGGAGGCTACACAAGCAAATACCCGCGGAAGCACTGATAGATCCAATTTCACAAACTGATCCGCTAAAGCCTGAACATCAAGCGCTAAAGGCCGCTCTACTACTAGAAGGTAGGATAGACTCCCCTAACTCTCCATTCTGGGACTCAGGGCATCAGCCACTACGTTGGCCTTCCCCGGATGATAAAAAATAGTGAGGTCATAATCCTTGAGAAGCTCCAATCACCTCCTATGATGCAAATTCAGATCCTTCTGCTTAAGCATATGCTGCAAAATACGGTGATCAGTGAAAATCTCACAATACACTCCATACAAATAGTGACGCCAAATCTTCAAGGCGTGAACAATAATTGCTAGCTCAAGATCGTGCATTGAATAATTCTTCTCGTGCACCTTCAACTGTCTGGACGCGTAGGCAATCAACATACCGTCCTGCATCAAAACCGCTCCAAGGCCAACTCTCGAGGCATCACAGTAAACTGTATAAGAACCTGAACCCGTAGGCAAAATCAATATCGGAGTTGTAGTCAAAGCTGACTTGAGCTTCTGAAAGATCTCTTCACACTCTCCAATCCATCTGAACTGAGCACCCTTCTAGGTCAGTCTAGTCATAGAGACAGAAATAGACGAAAATCCCTCGATGAAACGGCGATAGTACCCTGCCAAACCAAGGAAACTGCGAATCTCAGTAGCTGATGATGGTCTAGGCCAACTCTGCACCGCCTGTACCTTCTTCAGATCAACTTGAACACCCTCAGTGGACACCACGTGTCCCAATAATGCTACTGAATTAAGCTAGAACTCACACTTCAAAAATTTCGCATACAATCTCTTCTCCCTCAAGGTCTGAAGCACAACTCTCAAATGCTGCTCATGATCCTCTCGAGATCGGAATACACCAAGATATCGTCAATGAATACGATGAAGAAAGAATCCAGAGAAGGCCCAAATACATTGTGCATCAAGTGCATAAAGTCTTCTGGGGCATTGGTCAGCCCGAAAGACATTACCGAAAACTCATAATGACAATATCTAGTCCTGGAAGCAGTCTTCGGGATGTATGGCCCCTGAATCTTCAACTGATGATAACCGGAACGCAAGTTAATCTTGGAAAATACCCTGGCACCCTGCAACTGATCAAACGAGTCATCTATACGAGGCAAGGGATACCGATTCATCACCATAACTCTGTTCAGCTGCCGATAATCAATACACATACGCATAGAACCATCCTTCTTCTTTATGAACAACACTGGTGCACCCCAAGGTGACACACTAGGCCGAATGAACCCCTTATCTAGGAGTTCCTAAAGCTGCTCCTTTAATTCCTTTAGCTCCGTTGGTGCCATACTATAAGGTGGAACAGAAATAGGCTGGGTGCTTGACACCAAGTCAATACCAAAATCAATGTCCCTGTCAGGCGGCATGCCTGGCAGGTCTACAGGAAACACGTCCAGAAAGTCACGGACCACAGGTACCGAATCAATAGCGAGAGTCTCACCACTGACATCCATCACAAAAGCCATATAAGATAAATACCCTTTATCAACCATGTACTGAGCCTTCAGGTAGGAAATCACCCTACTAGGCATATACTCAGAAGAACCTCTCCACTCAACCCTCCGACATCCTGGCATAGCTAAGGTCACGGTCTTAGAGTGACAATCAAGAATAGCATGACACAAAGATAACCAATCCATTCCCAATATCACATCAAAATCGACCATGCTGAGTAGCAGTAGGTCCACTCGGGTCTCCATACCCCCAATAGATATCACACACGACTGATACACACGGTCCACAACAAAAGTATCACCCACTGGAGTCGACACATGAACAGAGCAAACTAAAGACTCATGGGGCATATCCAGAAAATGGGAAAAATATGAAGAAACATAGGAATATGTAGAACAAGGGTCAAATAAAACCAAAGCATCTCGGCCACAGGCTGAGACAATACCTGGGATCACAGCATCGGAGGCCATAGCATCCAGCCTGGCTGGAAATGCATACATACAGGCTTGACCTCCACCTGCTCGACCTCTCCCTCTAGGACGACCTCTAGGTGACTCACTACCACCCCTGGCTGTCTGGGCGGGTGGTGAAGTAAGTGGAGCTAAAGTCGAGGGCTAGCCCCTCTGCTGAGAAGAACCACCAGGATGACGGGGACACTGCCTCCACATGTTCCCAAACTCTCAACACTCAAAACAACTCCCTGGAGCTGGAGGTAGGGACTAATAGAAACCCCTAGCACCAGAACGGCCACTGGAAGACTCATGCATAGAAGAACTCTGAACTAGTGGTGCTCGAGCTGCACTCTGAGCTGGGAGGCCACCAAATGAAGTACGTCCTGGCTGAGAACCACGGGGATCATGCCCCGAAGATGCACAACTATAAGCTGGGTGGACTGATTGAGGAGGCCTGAATGAACGGCCTCTACCATGATGAAACTGCCCCCTGTAGGGGGTACCGCTAGAACTGCCCGATCCACGAGGCCTCTTGTCCTCCCTCTCCTCCCGCTCCTGGTGGAAAAATGACTCAATATCTCGAGCAATACCAACAACTTTCTCGAATGTAGCATCTGCTGCTCTCTCCTGAGTCATAAATAGGCGGAGCTGATAATTGAGGCCATCCACAAACCTCCTAACCCTCTCCCTATAAGTAGCCACCAACTCGGTCGCATGACAAGCCAACTTCGAGAACCGCATCTCATACTACATCATTGATAGCTCTCCCTGACGCACCTGCTTAAAACGCCTGTGTTGCTCCTCCCTGTTAGACTGGGGTACATACTTCTCCAAGAAGATAGTGGAGAACTGCTGCCAGGTAAGGGGTGCTTAACCAACAAGCCTACGCCTCTCAAAAGACTCCCATCAAGTGAAAGCATCACCAGAAAACTGAAATGTGGTAAATGAGACCCCGCAAGTCTCCAAAATCCCAGCAGTACGCAGCATCCTCTGGCACTTATCCGGAAAACTCTGGGCGTCTTCGCCACAACACTAGTGAATATCGGAGGCTGTAATCTGCTAAATCTCTCCAATCTACGCTGCTCGTCCTCTGGCATAACTGGAACCACGAAGTCCCGAACTGGAGCAAATGGCTGGGCTAGAACTGCCACCGGTGTCTGATGGCCTTGAGTACCCTACTCAGGTGTTCGGGCAACTGGTGTCTGACTGCCTCCCTCGGCCTGAGAAGTAGTGGCAACTTCCTGAGCAAGGGTGGTACACACCTTCAAGATCTGGGCCAAGGTCTCCTGAAGACCTGGAATAACAATAGGCACTACCGATGCCTGAGCCTGTCCCGCTGGAGTATCTGTGGTGGGAATATGACCCTGAATAGTAGGGGATCAACTAGCACTTCCTTGGCTGTTGCACGGGCTGACCCCCTACCTCTACCACGTCCTCGACCGTGGCCTCGACCTGCTGGTCTAGTTGGTGGCTGATCATCCTGATCGGTAGCGCAAGTCCTCACCATCTGTGAGAGAAGGAAACAACAGAAGTTTAGATTTCCAGAATCAACAAAATAGCACGACAGAATTCCAAGAAAATGATATTGTTCCTAAGGGTTTCGCAGCCTCTTGAAGATAAGTACAAACGTCTCTGTACCGATCCGCAAGACTCTACTAAACCTGCTCATGATCGTTGAGTCCTATGTAACCTAGGCTTTGATACCAGCTTGTCACGACTCGAAACCTAAACCGGCTGTGATGGCGCCTATCGTGGAACTAGGCTAGCCAACAATCACATAATTACAGTTTCTTTCCAGAATCCCAACCATTTTCAAACATTTCATAAAGTATATAGAATTTACTAAATCCATTAGGCCAATAAACAGTTAAACAGTCCAACCAACCCCAAAACCCGGAGTCAACATGTCATGAACATCTAAGAAAAATATGCCAAAAGGTATACTATTATAATACAAAACCTCCAAATGAATAGCTAGATACAACAAAAGAAGGGAAAACATAGATGTTGCGGACGCCGAACAACTACCTCTATATCCCCAAGTCCGGCTCCGCACGGAATAGGTGGCTAATGTACGGTATCTGCAAATGAATATGCACACAGGGGTGCAAGGAGTAATGTCAGTACGCCAACTCAATAGTAATGAATATAAATCAAGTCTAAGCGGCAAGAAACACATAAAAATCAATATCATCAATTCACAATATGCACAACCTTTCTTTCCAACAGTATATATATAGATATATGAAATCATCATGCCTTAAAACCCACTTCAAAAAAATCCTTTGAAAAATGTGTTCTTCAATAATTTCAAAAATAAAAATAACCGAAAGATTTAGTGTAAAAATGAAATGAATCATAGGTATCCCCTCGAGCAAAAATATGAATCATAAATCGCCCCTCGAGCAGAACATCACTCAGCACCTCACAGCCACTCAGTATCAGCCCCTCGGGCAACCTCACTGTCACTCATGCCTTCCAGCCACTCATCACTCGGGACTCGACAATCAACACTCAGTAGGTACATGCGCTCACTAGGGGTGTGTACAGACTCCGGAGGGGCTCCTTCAGCCCAAGCGCTAATATCAAGCCACCTCGTGCATATCATATCCTCACAGTCAGGCCATCGGCCTCACAGTCAGAACCTCTCAAAAGCCCCTCGGGCGTATCAGTAAAATGGGGTACTCGGCCCAAAACGTCATTTTTAAACCATAAAATACTGTAAATTGTGCTGAGTTTCGAAAATAGTTAAGTACAATATGACTGAGTGTAAATCATAAATAAATAGTGAGTAAATTGCATTAAATGCCCCCAAGGGGTCTAAACAAGTCGGCACGAGGCCCCAAACATGGCTTATAGCCCAAATATAGCAATAGTCTTTTGAACACAGTTTAACATAGTATTTATAGTAAAATACGCAACTCAATAGTTGCCGCGGAGAGGACCAAGTCCAATCCAAAAATCAGTGCGTGCCACATACTCGTCATCCGACATGTGCGCCATTCTAAAAACAGTGAGAAATATGAACCTCGGGGTTTCATAGTCCGCGATGCTCTTCCCCCTCAAATTGGATCTCGATTGCTCCGAATCTAACAAAAACTAGCTTAACATCATCAATATATGCTAAAGGAACACAACCCAATTGAAAACTATCAATTTATACAAAAATCTCGAAATTCGGCCAAACCCAAGCCCAGGGACCATGTCTCGGAATTTGATAAAATTTACATCACTAGAATACTAGTCCTCCCCTGATTCTATACATACCAAGAACACTAAAATTGGACCACAATTGCCCACTCAAATCCTCAAAAGAAAATCCCAAATTCCATGCACCTTCTTCCCCAAATTTGGGTTTAGTTCCAACAATTTTCCAGTTTAATTACTTAGAAAATAACATATAAACGAGTTATGAAGTTGAAAACCTTACCTCCAAGTGATCCCCTTCAATTTCCTCTTCAAACCCTCTCAAAAGAGCTCCCACTCGTTCAATAATGGAGGAAAATTAACTATTCTCGCACAAATGGCCTTTAAAACATTCTGCCCAGCCATTTATTTTCCTCAGTGCGACCGCGACTCTAGCCACGTGATCGCGATGCACACCCCAGACCACTCTATGTGATCGCACACCAACACACTCGATCGCATAGAGCAAAAGGCCATCCCACACACGCGCCTCAGAACCTCTAAGCAATTGCACCAGCACACGCGATCACACTGATTTACCTGACCAACCTATGCGATCGCAGTCTTAACCACGCGATCGCATAGAACAAAATGCCTGACCCACTCTTTTACTCTACACGATCGCGCATGAGTCCACGTGATCGCATTGAAGGACTCACTGCTGCTAAAAGACCAGAAAAACATCAGACTTCTTAAGGACAAAAAGTGCCCGTTTGAGCATCCGAAATACACCCGAGGACCTCGGGACCTCAAAAAATCCTACCAACACACCCCATAATATCATTCAAACTTAGTCGAGCCTTCGAAACACCAAACACAACACAAAAACAACAAAATTACATCAAATTCAAACCTATGAACTTTGAAACTTCTAAATTTCGCCAATGATGCGGAAACCAACCAAAACACATCCGATTGACCTGAGAATTTGCAAACGTATCCAAAATGACATTACGAACCTGCTCCAACTGTCAGAATTCCATTCCGACCCCGATAGCCTATTTCCACTACCGACCGAAAATCGCCAAAAACTAACTTTCGCCAATTCAAGCCTAATTCTACACCGGACATAAAAACTTCATTCCGAACACACTCTTAAGTCCAAAATCACCTAAAGAAGCTATCCTAACCATAAAATCCGCATTCCAAGTTCATTTACCAATAAGTCAACTCCTAGTTGACTTTTTCAACTATTAAACTAATTTAAGAGACTAAGTGTCTCATTTCTCACCACGACCACTCCGAACTCGAACCATCATAAATAGGCTAAGAAACATATGATAAAGCTGAAACGGGGGAAACGGGGTTAATCTCAGGAACGACCGGCCGAGTCGTTACACTTTCTTAATGGAATTAGTCTTGTAGTTTAGATATAGTTTTTGTTAATTTAGGCAGAATAAATTCTATGAGTTGGGGTTTGTTCCCATCGGCCAATTTGTGGCTTGATTGGTATCAATATGATTTAAAACTCGGCATATGAATTCTTGATCTTTTAGAAAGAAAAATGATTGAAGTAAATATCATTGTTATGGTTTTTAGATTCAATTTTTGGATCATTGATTCACTAAATAGTTTCTTACGCTATATGTGACTTCTTTGAGTTCATTGGTTTCAATTTGATTTTGGATTTGTATTCCACTTGATTTTTCATGTTCCATGTGTGGTGAGATTTATTGTGAGCTCTTTTGCATTATTTATAGTCTAGAACTTGCCTGAAATGTGCGTCAAGGAGTTTCCTTGGACCGTTATTATGCTTTAAATTTCCTACCCTTGCATATTTTCCCTAGTCAACCCCTTTTGAGCCTTTAAACTCTTTCTTTGGAAACCACGTTACAAGATTTAACCCTTCATTATTTACTGATCTAGCTCTTGGCACCCTACATCCCTATGTACTTTGAAAGTGTAAACATAGGCTAAATGTAAGGCCCCACAAAATTTCGCTGTGTAATTTAAGGTCTTGTGGTGCCGAGTTAGGGTAAAGTGTTTAGAAATAGCAAATTTATCTTCGCGGCGATCTTGCTCGCCACGATTTGGACTTTTTGGATTGAACAGTACATTTATGGGCTGAAGGAAAACATTTTGGAAATAGGTGCATTTTTGCGGTCCATTATGCGACAGAATAATCGCTCTGCGGATAGCATATTGACCGCAGAGTGAAGTAAAAGCTGGCCTAAGTTGAAGGCTATCATGCGGCACACTATGAGACCGCATATCAGGTCTACGGTACATTTTGCAACCGCATAATATGTCTACGGACCGCACATCTGCCGTAAACCCAACCCGAAACACCCCAGTTCTGAGCATCAATTATGGGACCACTTTGCGGTCCACATAATCATTATGCGGTCGCATATGCGATCTCATATATGAGTTGGAGGGTCCATTTTATACTTTTATAACCCAACCCTATTTCAATATATAACGTTTGGGGCTTCATTTGGGCGATACTCTGATCATTTTAGAGAGAGTGAGGTAGCTATTCAAGTGAGGCAGCTAATTATTGGCCATAAGAGGTAAGTCTGCATCACCCTAACTCTTAATTTCGGAAATCTAGTAAAAAGGGGATAATTAGGAAGACAAATCTTGAGTGTGGGGATGGATATCTTGAATGCACGTGTTCTTAAAGTACGTAGGGAGATTGTGAGCTAATAATGGGTTGAGGGGTGGTAGAATCTTTCATAAAAAGGGGCTCAAATGCCTTACTACACATATAGTGTTTGATGGAACGCTCTAACGAGCTAGAATTACATTTATCTTTCTAACTTCGGGTTCAATTTTGTTAAATTATTAGAACAGATTGAGGCTGCTAAACCGTAATCGTCTAAATGTAATAAAGAAAGCACAACCAGGTATGTTGGCTAAACTTTATCTCTCGGAATGGAATTCGGTAATGTTTTCTGTAACTATAAGTATAATCGGCTCAAAATTTCTAATTTCTACATTTCGGATCATCTCGTATGAACTTATAAACTTGATTATTCCGAATGAGCTTGTTGACGAAAGATAGAGGTTTAAAGTATGGTTGCTTATTAAAATAGTATGTCTTTGAGTCGTATTCTAAATGAAAACTAGTATAACAATTGGGTGAGGAAAATTCGATAAGCTCAATACTCGTAGTCGTTCTTACTTTTACTTAATGAATTAATTAAATATGTCTCATTTATGATAATCCATAAAGATTAATTCAAGAATAATTGGTGTACTGCTTGTTTGTGACTTTGATGTGTGCCTCTATTGTTGGTCCTTTGTGCTTAAAGTCCCATCATTAACGCACTTGAGGTATATGATTTCTGGAATGTTCTATATGTTGGTATTTGGTGGTGATCCTTGAAATTAACTGAAGTGAAAATATGGAATATAAATAAAATGCGGACATCGTGCCTTGAATAATGACACTTGTGAAAGGCCTAGAGAGCCAAGGAAATATTGTTATAGTGAGAGGTTGAAAATGCTAATAACAGATTTGAACAATGTGAAATAGTCTGAGATGAGTACATTACTGTATATGTATATGTGTTACCTTTGGGTGCAAATCCATATAAATATATTCTTCTTGGGAGATTGATAGTCACCGAGGAAGGGTATGTTGAAATAACCTAACCCCGAAACTACACGTGCCGGTGTGGGGTACATTGTGAAAATTATTCCTCTTAACTGGGATGAGACTGGTGTGATGAAATTATTCCCCTTTATTGGGATGATATTGTTGGTAAATTTGGATACGTCGAACCACACGGTACTGTGGTGAGACGGCTTAGCGGATCGGGTCGTGATCGGACGCCATGCCGCACACATGGTGGTAAATTGTGTTGAAAATTGTGATACAAATGTGATTGTGGTTGCACCTTCAAATAAGGAGGCTTGGCCGATAGGGCCGAGATCGGACTCCATACCAAGAGTACGGTGGCATTGTCAACAGTGATATCGTGACTTGTGGTATTATCGGTACTAAAGATCTCCGCAACCTAAAAAAAACACTTTCGTATTTTGAAAAATTAATATGTTTCAATTGCACATTTGGATATAATTGATTGTAATTTGTTGTTTCTATGTCTTTCCTTTTCTTGTGTGGTTATTCTCTTTTGAAAGATTATTTTTAGCTTTATATACTAGTACTATTCGACAGTACCAACGTCCCTTTTGCCGGGGTGCTACATCTTTAATGGATGTAGGTGTTTCCACAGTAGGCGGCAACGATCAGCGATAACGTTATGTTCCTTCCATCTAACTTGGTGATCCCCACTTCATTTCGGGGTCCCTTCATTTGGAGATCGTGTATTTTTCATTTGAGGTATAGCCAGAGCCTTGTTGGCGGCATTTCCATATTTCTCTTCAGTTGTATTAGAGGCTCTGTAGACAGGTTGTGGGTGGTGTCTGGTATCAGAATTAGATTAGAAAATGTTGGTATTTTGGCAAATATGTTTTCTTCATATCTAATAATTGTTAATTGTTAATGATTTATATCTAATAATTGTTAATGATTTGGATATTATGACTGGAACTGCCAATGAGAACAAAAATGAAAGTTGTTAATGAAATATTTATAAAGTATGATTAATAAGGTTCACCCCCTATTTATTCATGAATTAGTTTGGGTATAATAAACCTAACGGGCTTGCTAAGTCAGGTTTACTCGGTTGAGTGCCGGTCGCGCCTCTCGATTTTGGGGCGTGACAAACTTGGTATCAGAGCCTAAGGTTTTAAAGTTTCCTAGGATATCTTGTAGTTGCGTCTAGTGGAGTTCTTCTTATCGGTGTGTTGTCGACCACATCTTCGGACATTTAGGAATTTCACCCTTATTTGATATTCGAGATCGTGCGATAGAGCCTAGATAGGGAGCTAATTTCCACGCTAAGTCTTATTCTCAAGATAAGTAATCTTGATACCATAATCCGTGATTTTGAAATAGTAAGGAGGAATGTTCCCACCATTGAGTCCGAGGAGAATTCCCCAAATGTTTGATGGAAGAATGTATCGAGCCATGAAGGGATGGGTAGAACCTGTTGCTAAGGGGAGTGCCCATGTGCCACTGCACAACCAGATCATGTAGTATACCAATATGGTATCAATGTATGTTAAGGATGTGGAGTCGAGGGGCATCGATTAAGTTATTGCCCTATCAACTTAAGTCACCCTTAGTGCGCCATCATGAATAACACGAAGATTTTACTTGTTGTATATGTACATCCATATTGGGGAGAGTTCTCATAAACATGGTCTTAGCAAGATGTTTGTTTACCATGAAAATGGTAATTACAATTATATCTGATTTTTTGGTTCTAAAAATATCTGATTTATTTTAATACTAGTTGTTTAGGCAATAGATTCTAAGTGAGAATAAGAAAAATGAGATAAGAGCAAAGGGTAATGGAATTGTGCAAATCGAGCAGTTATGAGACAGGGTCTCGAGCTAGTCAAAATAGGGCCTCGACGTCGCGCTCGAGAGCTTGACACAGGGCGGTTGATGAAGATTAATAGTATTGAGGGCCTCGAAGATGGCCTCTTTATGATCAATAATGAGAAATAAGTGAAGACCAATTAATGAAACACAATAAATGGAAGCAATAAATCAATGGAACATTTGTAGAGAATGTTTAAGTTAGAGATCAGAGAATGTTGTTGTTCTTGTATTGAATATCATGTATGTTACAAAATAACAAGGGTCCCCTTTATATAGAAGGGGGAACCCCAACATGGTACATGTATAATTATTACAACAAAATATAGTTGGTACAATTATATAATGGTCCGGTACGGACTTGTACTATCTTTGCAGGCGTTGTCAGCTATAACCACGTACCCTTGGGAAATTCCCGCCTTCTTATGTCAGCTATAACCACAAAGGTTTTCTTTTCTTGTACCGATGAAGACAGGGACAGAAGGTGGATGAGACGCTTTGTTCGAGTTAGGACCTCAGATCTGATTCCAGTCGAAAGGATGCCATTCCATGAGTAATGGAATATGAACAGTAAGTTAATACTTTAATTGAGTTTTTTTCACTTTCCTTCGTATCAACTTCCCTTGAACTAACTCCCTTTGATGATGCAACTATTGCGTGGTACCCTGATATGGTTAAAGATCTCTTGGGCTAGGTTCGCCAGCTCGGTTCAACATGCCCATAAGATGAGCGCATATAGCGCGACCTGGCCAGGGGCCGATGGGAAGCTAAAAATTATGGTGGGGCCTTCCCTCTTGCAATACCTGAGTTATTTAAAAAAGGATATCCCTTTAATATATTCTAACTTCTCGTGTTTACGTTATGTGCTTATGTAGGCCTGGGGGAGGCCTCTTTGATGAGAGAAGCACCGCCTAGGGAAGCAGATACCTCAAAACCAAATGAGGAGAAGAAGAAAAAGAAAATCGACGATTGAGACTTTGAAGCCAAAGGGGGATAGAGTGCAAAACTCTAAGGCCGATTCCACGGTCTTAAACGAGAAAAATGATTCCCCGATAATGCTCGGGGAAGCAGAATCATAACTGCTTTGGCTTTTGCTGAGCCGATGACTGTTGAGTCGACGGCTTCAAAACTAGAAGTTGATGATGCCATTCCGCCTCGGGCCGAAGAGGCTTTTGAGTGTGGATCAGATGATGTCTCTGAGCCAGTTGACGGCCAAAATATTCCCCATGCTGAAGGGTACTCAGTAGATGAGTTAAGGGAGCCCAGTTGTTAGCTGAAGGCCTCGATTGATCTATCCGGGGTTACTGATGTAGGTGATTCTCCACCGGTTCCAACATTTTCCCCGAGGGAGATACAAAATGCCCATAATATAGAATATTCCGATGCGGGGGCGCCTCTCGGAGGGAAGGACGTAGCTGAAGTGCTCTTCACTATGGCCGAGAAGAATCTCAGACTTAATGCCTCGCTCATTTTTTAGGAAGCCGAGAGGCTCTGCGAACAGGTAATTCTTTTGTCGATTGCTTTGAGCTTTGCTAATTATTTCTAACTCTCCTTCCTTTATGCATTTAAGCAAAAGTGCTTTATAATCGGGACAATGGCAAGTTCCAGCCCGAGTTGACCCATTACGAGGGGGAGTGTAGGAGGTTTTCATCGGAGGTGGACAAGCTCAGGGCTCTCTTTGCCAAAAAGGAGGAATAAATGTTTGACCTCCGAGCTCGTTTAGAAATGGTATCTCGGGAACAGAGCGATCATTATGAGCAGGTAACATAGTCTTCGTATGTTTTTTTTTGTTCTTACTCGATCTCGGCACTTAACACTTTCGGGCTGATCTTTGCAGCTTAAGGAGAAAGATGCCCTGATGCGGGAAGGGGTCTGAGTCGAGGATGCTGAGATCCTTGGACTTAAGCAGATAACCTCTGAGAGAGATACCCTCCAAGGGAAGTTATCCTCGATTGAGCATATTCTTCGGGATGGAAGGGCGAAGAGTAGTAAGTATAAGGACCTCTATGCTGAATCGGCCACTGCGCTATCTTCAATTAACGCTGAAACCGATGCACTCATATCCTCGTACAAAGATGATGCTGCTGCTGCAAATGCCCAGGCCAGGAAAGCATATAAGGAGGCTGAGCTTGAGCTTGCACGAGCCCTGGAGCATGCCTTGTTAAGATCTTGTAGGTAGGCTCAGGAGGATATATATGCAGGGTCCCTCGATTTGTCTGCTGAGATCGAAAGGGTGAAGACCTTAGAAGAGGAATCGGCGGCCCTGTTTGCTTCTGAAGATGATTCAAGCAGTGGCTCAGAAGATGATGAAGATGAAGGCGAAGTCCCCAAGGGGGAAGAGGCCGTTGAAGACTTGGGGGCCGAGGACCAAGCCGCTGAAGACATAACCTTCGAGGGAGCCGTTGAAGGCATACCCCGGTGGTATATTAAGTTTTCATTTGTTCTTTTTCGCTATGTAAGGGATCCGACTTTGAGCTTTGTAAATATGTTTTGTGAACCTTTATCATATATAAAAGGCTTTTCGTTACTCCTTGTTTTTTCCTTGTTTCTTGGAATAAACTTTGATGTTTGTCAATAATTAGCCCGATGAGTTAGACGTCGAAATGAAACCCTTGGGGTTATAAATTGGCCCTGGGCTTTTTAGACTGGCCCGCGGGATCTTACGCATTGGACCTTAGGAGCTTTAGTTAACCGTTTAGGGATCAATCCTCGAGTTGGGTTTTGACACGAGCTCATCGACCCTTAGGTTTTTTAAATCGGCTCTGAGGCTCTTTAGGATGCTTAGGCTCTTACGCATTGGGTTAGTACGACCCTTAATATGGCTGGCACTTAGAGCTCGTACGCGTTGGGTCGGTACGAACTTTAATATGGCTGGTTTTCCCTCGTTAAAGAATTTTTGAAGTTTTTGTGTTCATAGAACTCTTTGAAGGCTCGAAAGAACCTCGATTATAAGCCCTTATGTGACGGTAAACGAGAAACTTGGGAGGTTTCGCTCGAAGGCTGATTGTTTTGAAGCCTTTACATTGTCTAGAGCTGATATGATCGAAGCTCTTTTGCTTATGCCGAGGGTAGCCTGATTAACCGGTTATTTTTGAAGTATTTTTGAAATATTTGAATGCCTTTGATTTTATGGCAACGGTCGGACGTCTTCGAATCGCGTTATAGTTCAACCTCCCGAGTAAATTCATGACTTCTTTTTTATTATTTGGGGAAGGCAGCTCTCGAATGGTCTTTATCTTTGAGGGATCCAACTCAATGCCTCTTCGACTAACTATAAAACCCAAAACCTTCCCAGAAGGAAATCCAAATGCACATTTGGCTGGATTGAGTTTGAGATTGTACCTTCGTAGCCTTTCAAAGAACTTTTTCAAGTCTTGCACGTGGCCATCTTGTGTTCTAGACTTAATGATCACAGCAACAACATACACTTCAATATCTTTGTGCATCATGTCATGGAATATGGTAGTCATGGCCCTCATGTAAGTTGCCCCTGCATTAATCAAACCAAATGGCATGACCCAATAACAATAAGTTCCCCATGGAGTTGTGAAAGTGGTATTTTCTGCATCTTCTTCATCCATCAGAATTTGGTGATATCTGGCATAACAATCCACAAAAGATTGGATCTCATGTTTAGCACAATTGTCAACAAGGATATGAATGTTGGGTAATGGAAAGTTGTCTTTTGGACTTACTTTCTTTAAATCCCTATAGTCAACACAAAATCTGATTTTCCCATCTTTCTTTGGCACTGGCACAACATTTGCTAACCATGTAGTGTATCAGACGACCCTGATCACGTTTGCACTTATTTGCTTTGTGATTTCATCTTTAATCTTATCACTCATGTTTGTCTTAAACTTCCTTTGTTTTTTCTGGATTGGTGGAAAATTAGGATATGTGGGAAGCTTATGAACCACTAAATCAGCACTCAAACCCGGCATGCCATCATACGACCAAGCAAATACATCTTTATACTCGAACAAATCTTGAATTATGGCATCTCTTGATGCTTATTTTTATTTCTCTGGTTTCTTCAGGACTTCCCAAGTTAATTGCCTCAGTTTCATTTATGTTAGGCTTAAGCTTATTCTCAAATTGATCCAATTCCCTTTTTATTTCCTTTAAATCATCATCTTTATCATACTCAACTTCTTGATTCATTATTTCGAGATTAGACATATTTTTAAGACCTAGGCATGAATTCCGCATGCATGTCATGTTTTTAAAGCCATCATTAACAAAACTGAAAATGATAAGAAATTAACAAAAATTAGGGGAAGGAAAAGAAAAATTTTTACTATGAAACTGGAACTTCATTTCATTGAATTTGAAAGGATAGAAGGATTAACATCAAAAAGCAATTAAACAAAAATATTTGGATTACAACCCTTAAAATAATCCAGATACAGAAAAAGCAGCAAAATGGACTACCACGACTCCTTCCTGATGGGAAGAGGAGTTTCTTCCTAGTTGTTGAGCGAGGTATCCGGACCAATCAGCTAAAAACTTGCACGGCGAGGGACCTCACCAACTTGAACCATATTGATCTCATAGAATATCTCCTTGAGACTCTGGCAAACTTCATCAATGTCATCCTGAGTAGAAAGATTTTGGGCTTCTTCAAATTGCGACTTGACAAAAGAGTAGGCAATGTGAGGTATTGGTTTGGACAAGTTCCAACCATTCTTTTTGCGGGCCTTGGATCTGTCTATGTCAGCCGACGTTGGTTTAAAACCCAAACCACAGGTATCTTTCTTCAAAAATAGAGCAACAGGGTTCACAATTCCCTGCAGAGAGGATCCTAATCCTTTTTCCACTTGGTCTACTTCAATCACCTCAAATGCTCGATATATGAGGGATTCACATCCTTCCTTGGCCTCGATACATGGAATGGACGGGTCTTTATAGACTGACGAGTCATCTTCCCCATGAACAACAATTTCTTGCCTATCATACTCGACTTTGACCATTTGATATAGGGTGGATGTACATCTCTAGCCATATGTATCCACGGCCTTGCCAGAAGAAAATTATAGGAAGTTTTCATATCCAACACTTGAAATATAATGTTAAAATCAATCGGGCCGATTGTCATGGTGAGTTAGATTTCCCCAGTAGTGTCTCTTCTTGAACCATCAAAAGCTCTGATGCTGACATTACTAGTTCGGATTCTGTTAGTGTCAATGTTCAGCTCTTGTAGAGTAGAAAGAGGGCATACATCTACACTTGAGCCTCCGTCAATCATGACTCCTTTCACGTAATGCCCTTCACATTTGACCATAAGATGCAAAGCTCTATTGTGCCCAGCCCCTTCCTCAGGAAAATCATCGCTGAAAGAAATCGTATTCATTTCAAAGAATCTTTCAGCCATTTTTTCTAGTTAATTCATCGTTGTCTTTTCTGAGAAATATGCCTCTTTCAAAGTTTGATCAACACACGGCGATGTTCTTCCGAGTGCAAAAGCATAGATAACAAAGATATCTAAGCAAGGGTTTTCCTTAGTTGGTCAATGATTGAGTAGTCTTGCATTTTCATCTTCTTAAGGAGTTCCTCCGCTTCTTTTTCTACAACTGGTTCTTTCACTGGCAAGTGACTTTCCCTGGCTTGCTTAGCTTTTATCAATTCCTCTGGTGACTAGCACCTTCCCGAGCAGGTCAAGCCCCCCACTTCATCTACTTCTTCAACTATCTCTTTTCCTTTGTATGTCATGACAGTCTTGTTATAATTCCAAGGAATAGCTTTTGTGTTTGTTACTGGGAGTTGTGCAGCAGGTCGGATCACAACCGGCTCTGTTATATTTCTCAAACCATTATTCGAAACGATCTTTTGAATGCCCCGGGGATGTAAATTTTTGTCCCACCAAATTGAACCTCAACCTTTTTTGTGCATCTAGGAATATAGAGAATCGTTTTTCCAGAACCTGCCAAGTTCAAACTTAAACTCGCACCATTCACAATCAACAGTGCCAAATGCGGCGGGCTTACTATCACTTTTAGTTCTTGCCCTATGGTTCCAACAGCCATCTCTGTCTTGCCAGACTGCTTATAATCCTGATCATCACAAATCATCCCAATAAAATGTGTATTATCATGAGTTGGGAGCAGATTGTTTGTGATATTAGGAGTATCCTTATTGCTTGTTACCAAAATTTCCTTTGCTTCAATCAAATTTTCAATGGCTTTCTTTAATGTCCAATAATTTTCGGTACTATGACCTTGGGTGTTAAAGTGATACTCACATCTTGCATTAGAGTCAAAACCTTTTGAATTTGGATTCACATAACGCAGCATGACAAGTTCAATCAACTTTCGAAATAGGCTTGTATATGATTCTCCAATTAGGGTGAACTCTTTATTTGGCTCCTGTTCTCTCATATATTCCTGTTGGGGACGAGGATTATATGGTGCCTGAAAATTCAGTCGGAGTTGACGAGAGCCTTGAGGAATCGATGCCCTCCATTATTGGTGATTGGGAGGCCTAGCGTAAGCCTGAGCATTAAACACTATGTATTGTTGTGGGGGAACTGAGTACCGGGGACCCTGAGGTGGATAGTAATTTTGAGGAGAATTGGATTGTCCTTGTTAGAACTGCACAAAAGAAGGAACTATCCCTCTTTGAACTCCCCCGAGCCCAGATACCATCATGGATCTTTCCTCTTTCTTTTTCCAATTTTCGAAACTGCCTGACCCCCATTGAATTGCTTGCGTGGTTGCCTTAAGTGCTAGTGACTGACAATTTTGCCCGATTTCATGTCATTCTCAACTATTTCCCCGATCTTAATCACCTCAGCAAAAGGTTTACCAATGGCGCTAACATATAATAGAGGTAATCAGGATCCTGAGTTTGGAGAAAATAGTCAATCATTTCTGCCTCTTTCATTGGTGGTTTGACCCTAGCAGTCTGCTCTCTCCACTTGATTGCATATTCTCTGAAGCTTTCTGTTGGTTTCTTCTTTATGTTGACGAGAGAGGAGCGGTCTGGCACTATATCAATATTGTACTGAAACTTTTGGACAAAATCTTGAGCCCTATCATTCCACACATGCCAGTGAGAGATGTCTTGATCTATGAACCATTCTAAATCAATTCCAGTTAAACTTTCCCAAAAATAAGCCATGAGTAGTTCTTCTTTGCCTCCTGCTCCCCTTAATTGGTTACAATATCTCTTTAAATGGGCGATGGGATCACCATGCCCGTCATACTTCTCAAACTTGGGGGTCTTAAAATCGGGTGTCAAATGGACATGGGGGAACATGCATAGATTGTTAAATGACACACTCTTGTGGCCTCCCAAACCCTGTATGTTTCTCATGGTTTTTTCCAAGCTCTTCATTTTTCTAGTCATTTCCTTTTGTTCTATATTCTTGTCAGGATTTTTGATCTCAACTGGGAACATGTTCTGAGGAGTATGCTTGTATGAATCTGGAACCTTGAAAGTCAGTTCTGGAGAGTAATGTTGAGCATCATGAGCATTTAGTTGTGGATCATTGTTGGACTTTTGAGCAAGAGTCGGTTGAGGGACAGTGAAGGTATGGACAATGGGTACAGTAGGTGGATCATTTCTGAGGGGTGCAGTTGGAGGACGTGGAATAGAGGTACTGAGGATAGTGGGAAGGTTAATGCTCGGACTGCAATGGGTTACTTCTTATAGAGATGGGAACTTGACTTGCAACTGACACACTATGAAGATTGTCCGAAGGACCTATGGGTAGTGAGGGCGGTGCTTGTCCATTCACCCAAGCTTGGTACATCTCTGCCAATTGTTGCTTCAACACTTTCACTTCTTCAACCAGTCCCATACCTTGTTCGACCAATTCTCCACGGACATCATCATTATCTGACTGATTCTCATTGTTGTTTGCCATTTTACTTTTTCCTTTTGATCTCGTGTTGTAAGGGTGAGTCGCCAGTTTAAACCACAAACCAACCACCTCTGTTCAACTTATCTTTAGATGACATACACCAAACGTGTTAGAATTAGAAATTTTGCAAATATTAATCACACATTATATGTCATGCACCTAATGCCATGTTCATTTCTAGAATGAGTTTGACATGCTTCATGCTTTATCCCGGCTTATTGGTTTATTTTCATCTTGAATTTAGCGTTCTCTTTTCTTTCTCTCTCTCTTTTTTTTATTCCTAAATTCCATTTTTTTTAATTATGGTTATGATCACATCTGATGGGGATTGCTTACGTATCATGACGCCGCATGAATCAGACCATTGCGTAGTTTAGGAAGAAAGAAAAAAAATAATAGTCTTTTTTTTTATTTGTTTTTTTAACAAAACAAAATACATCAAAATATAATGACAGATTGAACATTACATCAAAATGACTTAACAGACTTTGACAAAATTAAAAGACAATAATTTAAAAGACTAAACAATGACCAAATATGAAAAGTTCTAACAACTAGACTAAATTTCAACTCCACAATCATTTTTTTTTCAACCACTGGAAAATCTGCTCATGGTGGGGCTTGCCCTGGCTGACCCCCCAATGTACGGTACATCTTCTCTAACTCTGCGGCAAGATGACGGGCAAATGCAGGTGCATGCTCCAAGAACTCATCATAACATCCCTTGGCAGTTCACATAACTTTGAGCGGTATAAACAGCCAAATCATGGACTTGCTCTCTAAAGTACTGAAAATTATGGTCTCGATCTTGTAACTGCTGCTGGCGAGTGGTGGCTATCTCCCTTATGTGGCCCTCGTGATCTAATGCTGACTCCAACTGAGCCTGAAGTCTAGCATGCTCGAGTCTCGCCTGAGCCATCTCCCTATCAAAATCTGCATGCTGGTATTCTCTATTGCACCTTCTCATTTCTTCTAACTGTGCATGGAGCTGAGCTTTTGAACGTACCCAATGGGCCTTCTGTCTCTCGAATTGAGCCCTCTCTTCTTCAAATTTGTTGCTTGGCGATCCTTACTTCATTCAACCTTCTCACTTAACTGTACGATTGTTTCCTTGGCTTTGTCCAACCCCTTTTCAGTCTTTGCCTAGATGGAATCATAATCTTTCTTCTTTTCCATCAAATTGGCAATGGTTCTCTGGTCTTTCCAACTTCTCACTAGCACCTCAGAGGCTTTCTTCATCTGTTGAAGATAAACACGGAGAGTTTCATTCTCACGGATAAGAATCTTCTTTTCACCTTCCGCCTCTTGCGCTGATAAGTTTTTCTCAAAATTGAGGTTTCTCAGGCTTTCTTCTAAGGCATGAATAGTTGCTTTGTATCCCTTTTCTTTTTAACCCCAAGCCAACCGTTCATGGATTTTATCATCAAAGGCTTGAACATGCGGCCTTTTTACAAGTATTTTGGACTCAGTTTCTCGCTCATCATCCACACGAGATGTCTTCTCAAACCACTTAGCGTAACCCGAATCTATCTCACATTTCGCAGGATCTGGCACTTGGGTATCATATTTCAAGTAGCGACAACCATTCCAAATTTGTTGGATTAAAGCCTCAGGNGGGAGTGGGGCTTCGGGTGTAGGACTCTCTGTGGCGCATATGGCTGGAGACTTCTCAAACCCAATAACAACAAATAAGTCTTTAGAGCCGACATGTGTATCACCTCTCTTACCGGGAGACATCTCAAAGCCCACTCAATTTGATTTGCATTTAAAGATCTTAGGTGGGATATCCAAGCTTCCACCCCTTCTGGAGAGAGTTATAATCTTTTATTCTTTCTTCGTAACTCTTAATGAAATTATCCTTGCTCGGACCATACCGCATGAACTTAAGGTGATGTCATAGATGTTCAATCAACCACATTTGCAACAAAATATTGCACCCTTCGAAGAATTTTGCCCCGGACTTACACAAAGTCAACGCCCGATAAATGTCTGATAGAATGACCGGAGCAAGAGTGTGATGTTCTTTGGTAGTGAGAACCTGTACGACCCTGGCTATGCGAATATCAATTGTCCGCTCTTTGTTTGGGAAGACCATGACTCCTAGAAAAGCCACGATGAAGGCAAAGCAACGGTGAATCTGCCATGTGTCCTTGTCCTGCTTGTTGGTTAGGCCTTTTTCATGAATTTCAAACCCATTTGGCTGCCCGAACCTATAATACAAGAAGTAGAAAGAACAACACCCTTTGACTACGTTGGTCTTTTTGATTTGATTACTGATGTTCAGAAGAATGAAGAATCGGTGTACAGAGGGAGCTTTCGGGAATATGAGCTTATGTTTTCTCAAATTCCTGCCAAAACCGAAATCCAGCTATCTCTTCTAAAGTGGGAGTAAGCTCAAAATCAGAGAAGCGGAAGACATTGTTAACAGGGTCCTAAAAGGTCACTAGTGCCTCAATCAAATCATCATGTGGTTTAACTTTCATAATATCTGTGAGGGCTCCCAGGTGCTTGGTGACCCATTTCTGACTATCTTCTCCTAAGTCATACGACCACATCTGAAGTTGAAGTGGAACCTCATCTACAACCGTCAACGATGAATTCTAGATAGTGCTCATTATGTACGTGTGGGTGGTTAAGGTTAGGGTTGACACTAGTCTCAGAAGATAGAACCAATGCACTAATTTTTTTCTTTAAACAATCTTTTGTATATAACTCAATTTTAAGAAAAATCAATGAAAAGGGGGCTATTTTTGCAACTGTGACCCCTTCGTATTTCCAAAGATAGCTTTAGGGTCGGGGATGGGTGTGGCGGTAAAAGTGATGGCCAATTTATAGACATGTCCGTTCTTTCGAGAACAACCCTTTGACAATCCTGAAGATTGTTCTAAGGCTATTCCGACAAAAACAGTTGGGGATTAACCGAAGTTGGGTCTGTTTATTTGTTTTTGATTAAGAGAGAGAAGAAAAATAAATAAATAAATAAATAAACTAGACATATTTCGCTTTTTTTTAAAGTTATTCTTTTTAAAAATGGGGCCGAACCCTATGAAGGTTGCCTACGTATCTCACATCCTGTGAGAATCAGATCCGCGTAGTTCGTAAAGTTTTGACATAATTAAAGAAAAAATATTTTGACTTATTTTGAAATTCTTTTTATTTTTTGGAAAATTTTGATAGAGTTCCGAGGTATTCTTCAAATATCAGGTATTTTTTTTAACACGGGTAAATTCCTCTCTTTCCTCACTCTTGGTTTTTCTATTGTTTTTCTTTCTTTCTTTTGCTGGTCAACAACAAACCGAGACAAATAATGCACATATAGCAAGTAGGATGTATCAGGATGGTCTTTTTGTTTCGGGTACACCTGTCCTAGACGGACCCAACCCCTGTGTTGAGTCCCCTAAGTCAAAATGCACATGATGCAGATAATCGTTCCTACTAGGGATCCGGCATGAGGTTTTGTNCATTCTAGGGTTAAACCTGAGATTTTGTTCTAGACCTTGGCTACCCGAGCGGGCAACTCGAGTCGGGGTGGGAGCGACGTACCGGTAGCATGAAAGGCTATCCAGCCTAGTGGTAGTCAATCCTCGTATTCTTTACTTGGTATGACCTCTAACAGAAAGGCGGGCCACTCGAACGTGTGCACCAATTTTTAGAAGACTCAGAAAAGAGGCATAAGAAGGCAGTTTAAGTACAATTAAAATAAATATCAAAGCGGTAAATAAATAACATTTAGCACATTGAGCGCACAAAAACACAGTAATATCACAATTAATCAAAGCCAAGTAATATAACATAAAAAAGCTTGAATTCTTGAACCCTGAACCAGAGATTGTTGGTCCTGTCCCCAGCAGAGTCGCCAGAGCTGTCACACCTCCTTTTTCACCTATAAGGGTGGATAAAGGATTTTTTCCACTTTAAGTGACATTAATCGATATTTGGGATTATTTAATTAATTTTCAGAGTCTCCGCCCAGATTTGTTTACAATGTCTCGGGACACCATTTATTTATTAAAATCTCAAATCGAGGAATTTTGATTCTGTTTAAACTGTCTGCGAAATAGAAATTCGGGTAAGGAATTATGTTAACCCGGGAGAATGTGTTAGGCATTCCCGAGTTCCGTGGTTCTAGCACGGTCGCTTAATGATTTGTACTTGGCCTGAATTTTTTAATTACTCATTTTAGGACCTATGTGTATTTATCCTTTTACCGCTTTTAATTATTTGATTTATATAAAGAACTTACCTTAATGCGAGTCACTCGTACGTATACTCATTTTGTTTAGTGCGCTAAAAAAAACTATGTCACACGTACGTGTACATAATTAATAGCCCTTAATATTAAAATTATTTGGCCAAAGTCACGCGAACATGTACCTTGATTTTATTTTGAAAATCGGCGCTTAAATCATATCACACGTACGTGCACACAATTTACCGCGCTTAATTATTTAAGAGAACTTAGCCAAAGTCGCGCGAACGCATACCTTGATTTTATTTTAAAAATATGTGCTTAAATCATGTCACGCGTACGTGTACACAATTTGTTATGCTTAAAATGTTTAAGAAAAGCTTCAAAGCCGCGCGAACGCGTACTTAGGTCTTAATTCCTGGACCCATAATTATGTAACGTGAACGTCGAAAATCCTAAAGTTTGCCTACATGAGCGTGGTCAGCTTAATGCGTTCCAAATTGTTTAATTAATAAGAGTTACAATAAAATCCAATGTATGTCATTTTAACTTTTAGCCCAAATCAACGGCCTAAGAGCTTTCAAAGATCAAGCAATCATCTAATCTACTCAATTTCGTTAATTTTATTCTTTTGTTGTCAAAGTGTTAAATTCTGAAGCCTATTTTTTATGAAGAAATACAACAGACAATCAAAAACTTGGCACAACCATTAAGCTCATATAATCACATATTAAACTAACCAACATTTTCATGATAATTGACAGAATAAAATGGGGTGAACAACTATTACTAAGACATCCCAAATCAGAGTAACAACATATTAACTCAAACAATCAACTAAGAGGGCAACGACAAATCGACAGGACAATCAAAATCATGATATCAAATATTGAATAAAAACAATAAGGAAAGGGAGGAATATACCTCAAATGAACCTGAAATTTCAATAGTTTGAATCTTAAAAACGACAGTGTTGCGACCTAGGTCTCAACCGGAGTACCTCACCGAAAACTCTCTTCGAACTCTAATCGAGACTCGACTGTAAATCGGAATCTGTGACTGAAACTATACTCTTTCTCTTCTCTTCGTTTTATGTTTTTTCTGGTTTGTTTTGGTTTTTGTTTTCGTTTTTTAGGGGGATGTCGGCATGGATGGTGAGTGAAGAAGGGCTGGCCGGTGTGGAATGAAGATGGAGTCTGTTTTTTTTTCAGAGGAGATCGTTGTGCGTGCATGTCTTTTTGTGCCCCCCCCCCCCCNTACAATAAAATCCAATGTATGTCATTTTAACTTTTAGCCCAAATCAACGGCCTAAGAGCTTTCAAAGATCAAGCAATCATCTAATCTACTCAATTTCGTTAATTTTATTCTTTTGTTGTCAAAGTGTTAAATTCTGAAGCCTATTTTTTATGAAGAAATACAACAGACAATCAAAAACTTGGCACAACCATTAAGCTCATATAATCACATATTAAACTAACCAACATTTTCATGATAATTGACAGAATAAAATGGGGTGAACAACTATTACTAAGACATCCCAAATCAGAGTAACAACATATTAACTCAAACAATCAACTAAGAGGGCAACGACAAATCGACAGGACAATCAAAATCATGATATCAAATATTGAATAAAAACAATAAGGAAAGGGAGGAATATACCTCAAATGAACCTGAAATTTCAATAGTTTGAATCTTAAAAACAACAGTGTTGCGACCTAGGTCTCAACCGGAGTACCTCACCGAAAACTCTCTTCGAACTCTAATCGAGACTCGACTGTAAATCGGAATCTGTGACTGAAACTATACTCTTTCTCTTCTCTTCGTTTTATGTTTTTTCTGGTTTGTTTTGGTTTTTGTTTTCGTTTTTTAGGGGGATGTCGGCATGGATGGTGAGTGAAGAAGGGCTGGCCGGTGTGGAATGAAGATGGAGTCTGTTTTTTTTTCAGAGGAGATCGTTGTGCGTGCATGTCTTTTTGTGCCCCCCCCCCCC